>CAJQZN010039451.1:0-20578 GCA_907164685.1 Colias eurytheme | reverse complement strand
AAAACATCCAGCGCCCGACATTATCGTGCGCCCCGCCACCTGGTGGAGAGGTGTGCGAGAGAGATAGCATACATACAACGGAAAGAGAGGGAAAAATAGGCGGAAAAAGCTAGGTACCTTCTCAATGAAGTAAGCTTCAAATTACGGTCAAGTGTTTAATAACCTTTATAAGAACTAAGAAGTATAATTTAATGACTTCTATTCGATAATTATCGATAATCCGTAACTCATCTTCATATAAATGCAATTAAAACCCACCCACACATATTCAAATTCAATTCAAAGACAAAGTGATAAAAAATCTGTATATTATTTTGTATTTAACCTTTTGCGGTTACGGATATACATTGATCAAATAATACACCTACTGTTTGTTAATTGATGTAGGTATCTATATGTATAAAAAAGTCGATGAATAAAACAACAAAGTTAGATTATTATACAGGTAGAAATGTATATAAATCAAATGTTCTCAAAACAATACTTAACTTCAGTCTACCTCTGCAACTGCTATGTAAGTTAAATCAACGCAGAAACTTGACAAATTGGATGATTTACCGGAATATTACCTACCTATATTATTCAAATAATCAGGCCAAATATTAACGTCACCTGTACTTATTTTCCCTAACATTAAAGCCTATTTTAACCGTGTACCAATTCGTAAAAAAGAAAACAATAATATCTTGACGCTAGTGTTTACTAACCTTAACACTAAGTGAAGACACAGCCTTACATTGAAATGCACCACCATTGCAAAATGAAATCATTTGCTTCTAAGAAGATGTGGGATCTCGCTTGTTCGTGCTAATTATTGATCGTTATCAACAATTTAGCGCAATTGTTTTAATCTTACACAAGTAGGTCAAATGGCTTTATCCGCCTAACTTGGATATGACACAGAAAGAATAGATGTACACTGTAGTTACATTGTACATAAGAACACATTTTTAATGTAGGTAAGTATCACTGAAATCAGTCTTATTATTTATATAATAAAAAAATTACCAGGAACAATACTTACCTATACATAGCTGTTTAAAAATATTCTCTTGACGATCGTTATATCGTATCGATTCATAATAAAATTACAATGCTAAACTTCAATCTAAGCTTTATAACTATTAAACCTAAATCGATAAACATTTGAGTAAGACATTTCAAAGCCAATAAATTAAGAAATATTTCCCCAAACGTCTTACATAACTGATAATATATATCTTCATTATCGATCTTTGAGAATTCATGTCAAATACTAATTAATATTCATTAAATTTATATGTACGTTAATCTGACGTTGAGCAAACATTATTATTGACGTTATTCCTGTTTACTGAGTATACATTTTATAGCTATAGAAGAATTATATTAAATAAGTAATTTATTTGCTTTTTATTGTTCATAAAAAATATTTTGTGGATAATAATTTTGCAGTGAAGAAATGGTGGTGAGTTTCGAGTTTTTGTAAGCACTGTCATTAGAATGTAATAACAGTGGCGATTTTAAAAATTTATAGTTCAGTATATCTGAATTCAATTAACTTAAAATCTCCACCATGAATACTCGAATTTTATATGTCAAAGATTTGAAAATTTACCGCTTGAAGTAAAACTTAAAAACTTTACCTTACTTGGCCTTCTAAAACCTTATTTATCCAGATTGTCAAATACAAACACCAAAAAGTACCCAAAACTTCTCAATATTAATTAAGACTTAATAAATAATAGAATATAAAATAATAACAGCATCCCCAGAGCCATTAACTTGTATAATTTAGCCCAACTTCGCCACTGTCCATCGCATAACGTATTTACTGCGACGAAATATTAATCTCTTCTGTAACGAAGCTACGATAGTTTGGCCGCCATAGATAATGCAAGCGGACGCGGGATTGGTTTTATGTTTAGATTTTATAGTTTGATGCCTCCGAGCACGGTTCTCTGTGAGTTATTTTGTAATGAGGTGCCGTGGTTCGTTAATGCAGAAAGTGTATCAAGCTCTACGTACAGTACACATCAATAATTAATTGTATAAAAAGTTACTGCTCTATTAATATGACAGTGAGAAGTTGCATAATTAGTAGCACCAAAAAGTATGATGACAGTTTTAGTCTGATGACAATTAGGTTACATATAAATTAGTAAACATATAAATTTTTAACACGGATGTTGGTTCGTTAACTACCAGTGAATAAATATTCTGAAATTTTAAGAGAACGTATATCACATTCTAGATAAACATGTAACGCAGACGTTTTTAAAGCTTCTTTTTATCACGACTAAAATCGTATCCGTGAGTAAAACTAGTACCAAAATCTCCGATGAACCGATTGATGTTACAATCTCAGCTTTAATTCAAGAAGCAAACTCGACACCTCAACAGATAACTGAGCACTGCTGTATCCAACGAAGCGGCGCGATCTCATTATGGGCACACCGCATCTGCACTGCATAATCTATAGTAATATTGTTAAAACGAACAGCTAGTATTCATTGCAAAAGTTACGTAGCACTAAAATAATTGAATTCCTCGTATAGTTTTAAACCTTAATACGATACCCGAGTGGGCAAATTGTGTACGAGAAAGTTAAATGATAATCGTTTTTATGAGGGTAGCTGCAATTTGTAATTACATACGTAAATACCGTGGTAACATTTTTAATGACTTACTTATGAAAATTATACTCGTAACAGTTTAAAGTAGGTCTATGAAATTTTGTTTGTGAAATTGTAGTTTTGAATTCAGATGATATTTTAAATAGTGCTTAAAATTACAACGTGTTTACAAAAGATACATTTTTTAAGAAAATCTCGTGTCTCAACCCTTCAAAGTATTAATTAAGATAGTATGACGGTAAATACTTGTAAGTTTTCAGTCCAATTTTCTTCAAAATGTATTGTGCACTGTAATATATTCTACATTTCAACTCTATACTCCTTGAAAGAAAGCTGAAGCTCTGCAGACGTAATCAGTGACGTCTTTAAATTATAAAGAAAAAGTTTCTCGAGATGGAAGTACAACATAACCGTGTGTTAGACAGAGATAGAAGATGTCTGGGATAGAACAAGTTTGAATTTACGGCTTAACGGTTTTTTAGGAAGTACTAGGTATGATTAATGTTATTAAAAGTTTTGGAATTTAGCAATTTTAGCGCCCTTTTTGATTTATTTCTGTGAGGGGGTGTTTAAACTGCGGTTTTGTGGTAGCTGAGCGATATTTAGGATATTAAATGTTAAAGTGTTTTATGTCATCTAGGATATAAAACAACGTGTTATTATTCGAAATTATTTACAAATAGGTATGCACACTACGTCAATACATTATAAGGAATATTGATCGTATAATACAAGATTCAGTTTTCAGATTTAATATTTGATTTTAAAGCAATTCTAAATCAAGTCCTTATTACGTAATATTACGTTTGTTAAACAAAAATTATGAAAAAAGCAATCATCAATTGCCACACGCAAATAAACAACCTTTTTACACGAATGAAAGAAAGTATAATCTGAAACACTTTAATTTCTACAGCCAATACCTAAGTGGATGTAAGAGGGGGTAGGAGAGTGGGGAGGGGGGGGGTTGAAACTTTCGCTATAACAACGAATGGGTGTTTAAATTTTGCAATAAAAGTTCTCGCGTTGTTTATAGGTATATGTATTTTGTTAGCTCTCCAAAGGGCTTTGTGACGTTGACTTTCTTACTTTGGGATCACTTATTGGTTTTTAAATTTATGCTTGAAAGTGATAATGAATTTGGTATTTACTCAATAATGTAACAAAAGGAAGTTGGGTTTACTTAAACTTTAAGGTAAATAGAATCGATGGAGCGACTTTGGTTTATTTTAACTTTGAGTACAATAAAGTCTCTTTATTGATAAAGTATTTATTGTTTTACTTCCCAGATAAAGATAATACGGCAGATTAAAAGAAAACTTTCCGCGCGTGGCTTCGCTCGCTTTTTAGTGTTAAGTGTTATAATAAAACCTTCCTCTTTATTTCTTTAATCACTATATCTATAAATAAAAAAACCGCATCAAATCCATTGCGTGGTTTTAAAGAAGAAGCATACATAGGGATATAGGGACAGAGGAAGCGACTTTGTTTTATACTAGTGATAGCTGCCTCGGTATGTCTCATTTATTTTGAAGCCCAACTTGTTACTTCTTGAAAATACGGGTTTTCCCACTATAGTTTATTTCCATACCGATGGGAGCAGTTGATGTGATTATTTTGAAGATACATTAAAAATCATGGCCTTAATCGCTCTACCTCAATGAAAATAACACATAACAATCTTTAAAATACACTATGCAACATAATATAAAAATTACTATAGAATATGCTTTCGAAGACAATCCCTCTCTTCCAAAGGCAATCCCATACACAACATACATATTAAATGTAACTATTACATCATACATGGCTCTCTCAAGTTTGTCATGAACACCTGTGCCTAATCACATTATAACTATACATAGTACCTATATAATATAAAATTATATACATATACCTACATATAGAACATATCACTGTCAAATACAAGTTACTAACTCGATTAATTTAGTTAACTACGGGAATTGTATAATTATTTTTGTACGCTTAGCAACTAGGTATTTCGTTTGAACAAGGTCGTTTGTTTCATACATTAGGTCATTTCATGATAATGCTTCCAGATACTATTTGTGTATTTATTTTTCGTTCTCATTAAGTTCAAGTTTTACCGCATTTATTCTCCCTTTTTGACTAAAATAAATTAAACTCTTAAGAAAATGACACTATCTTTTAAATTTTTATTGTTCCATTATTGCTCCGCTCCTGTTGGTCTTAGCGTGATGATATATAGCCTATAGCCTTCCTCGATAAATGGGCTATCTAACACCGAAAGAATTTTTCAATTCGGACCAGTAGTTCCCAAGATAAGCGCGTTCCAAAAACAAACAAACTCTTCAGCTTTATAATATTAGTATAGATTGCTGCCATTTGTGATAATATTTGTCGAACTTCAAACAATGTATCGATAAATTGTCCTCCTTTTTCGAAGTCGGTTAGAAAAATTAAGAACACTCTAACCTAAGCTGTCGGGCGTAATGGTCAGTGATTTTTGCTCCGTTAATGTAAAGTCATGACGCTAATCTACTTAAGAGACTAATTAGTAATTACTAAGTTAATTTGCGTACCTAATACTGATCCACTTATTATATTTACATCGTCGTGGCTACGTTAATTTGTGATTTATTTTTAGTAGGTTAGTATTTTCTGATACAGTTTATGACAGGGAGTTTTAAAATGAGATATCGTATTTTAAGTGAAGATTTTGAATTTTTTAAACAGGCTAAAAAGAAGTAAACATTCGCAATAGCTGAATTTTTTTTTAAATAAATCTGTGTTTGACATTTTCATATAGGTAGGTAGTAATTTTGAAAGGGGATAAATTGTATAAAGATTTTGGTATGTATCTATTCCTGTAATATTAAGACGATTGATGTGTAAGCTCCTAATTTACAACCTTATTGATAAACGTGCTAAAGTAAAACCGGAAAGCACACAATTGAAATAAAATTTATTTATACATTTCGATGATCAAAAGAACGGAAATTCATATAAGTACAAATATTTTCACCAAATTACCGATTTAAATGTATATTTATCATGATATTAAAGCCTACACAAAACCACTCAAACACCCTTATTAAACATTGAACGTAAGTTGTACATTTCGGTACTCAAAGCACATGGATATTTTCGCTCGACGTATACTATATACAGTATGTTATATTTATGGTAAGGCTCGTTATACAGGGTGTTACGTGGGAGGGTAAGTGAGGTTCTTACGCTCACCTGTGGCCGACATTAAGCGAACATGAAACAGGAACGCAGTTTTAAATTTTAAGATAATATTAAATGGGTTTATTAGAGGATAGTGGCGGTAAATGGTATGTTGTAGAATTAATTATGAAGAAAACAGTAGTTACGCTTTTGGTACGGTTAATTCTTAAAACTTTATGAGAAAAATTTCCACAAAATAAGTATGTTAAAATATGAAAACAACGATGTTTAATGTGTTGTTTCTTTTTTCTTTATTCGAACCGCTAGGGACTGGAACATGCTTCCTGAATCTGTGTTCCCCGATGAGTACAATATGGAGGTCTTCAAGAGGCGAGTGAACAGGTACATTCTAGGGCAGCGCGCTCCATCTTAGGCCACATCTCAGCTTACCATCAGGAGAGATAGTGGCCAAGCGCTCCCCTATTGCAGCATAAAAAAAAAGATGTTTAAGCATATCATAATTGAGTAATTTTAAATAATCTTGAGTTAATGATAAATCATTTAAAATGTTACCTATCTATATTGTACACTAAGCATTTCTTACTAATTGCTAAAACTAGTTATATCACGATTATCTATATTAATCAAACTGTAATAATATTGTAGAAATCGACATTAAGCCACAAATAAAACAACTTTATTACCCGACTACGGCAAAGCAAAAGGAGGGTTATGATTTTGACAGGCTATGTATGTATGTATGTATGTATGTATGTATGTATGTATGTATGTATGTATGTATGTTCATCTGTTCCCTCGTAACTTCTAAACTACTTATCAGAATTCGACAAATGACATATCATTAGAAGCGTCTTAATTGTCCGCTGGTTATAGGCTATATGGGGTTTCACAAAATCTAATGTGGCGCCCTCTAGCGGACAAAACATACAGAGTAAAAAAATAAAGTTAAGATAAATAAGCCGTGTTTGGTATCATTTGAAAGCTTTTTACTTGCACATTTTGAATATATATATATTACTAGCATTTGCTTGTGACTTTACCTGTATTCATGGGCTGATTGCATATAATTCACATCTTTTCGTTCATAGCTTCTTTATTAGTTCATCAATTTAACTTTTGTTTTATACTTTTTTAGCGTCGTTTTTTGTCGTAGTTGGGTTTTAGTTGTTTTACTTTTTATCTTGTACATTCCATGAGTATTAGACACGGTATCATAAGCTAATGTTATTCTCTCTAATTAAATAATGCTTATTCGCACATGAAACTTGCTTTTCTCTAAATATGACATTTGTATGAGCTTCTAAGTATTCTAGACAGGTTATAATTTGACGCAATACAAGTCTCTGCTCCGACTTCGTTCGTGATATCATAATATATTTTATCATTAAATTTAGCATACTAATATTTACTTTTGATCTTGGTTTTACATGATAATATATTTAGGTACCGACCTACCTACCAAATTTACATTTGACACAAGAACCTCCTTTTTAAAGTTGGTCAAAATCATTGCTTTATATCACTTTAATAATAGATAATTAACATACATTTAACCTCTATTATTATGTTCTATAATAAGATATTACACTATATCGATTTCATAATTCTAGTAAATTAAAAGTGATTGTTAAGGAGAAGCCATCTTCATCTTAATGTTATATTCGACTATACGTTGTTAAAATAAGTATAAGTCAACTAATATTCTGAAGAGGAAATATTTAATTGTTTGTATCTTATTTTCCTGTTTATTTATGCGAAATGATTCCAATATTATTTCCTCAATATCTTAGCAATCTACTGAAACAAATGAGGCAACGAAATAAGTGGCATACGATATTTTTAATACTAAACGAAGTAACAAAAATAATATTATTTTGTATCACTTTCCGTTTATTTTTTTGCTTCCACGTGTAGGGCAATTAACCCTCAGCGTTATACTAGAAAAAATCTTTTCTATGATCTCTTGTAACAGATCTCTTATACCTTGAACAATAGGTTGGAAAAACGACGGGAAAACTTGATGCAAGAATACATTATAAATGTAGGGTATTTTTAAAAGGCATTTGTTGTCAACATTTAAAGATTTTTGTTTGAAATTTTTATAAAATGTTTTGAGTATAAAGTTCAAGAGTAGGTATTAAATTAGGTATGTAAGTTAAGCATAACTTTGTAAGTCTGCTTTTATTTCCATCAAACGTAAAATAGTTCAACAAAAAATTAAGTATCTAGGTATATACCTTAGACACTGGCTACTTTGCCTGATGTATGATGAATACGACCTTACTTATCACTACATAGTACATATAAAACAAAGTCGCTTTCTCTGTCCCGATGTCCCTATGTATGCTTAAATCTTTAAAACTTCGGAACGGATTTTGATGCGGTTTTTTTAATAGATAGAGTGATTCAAGAGGAAGGTTTTAGTATATAATTTATTATGTTTTAGACAAAGCGAGCGAAGCCGCGGGCGGAAAGCTAGTAGGTAAAATAATATCTAAATTCTAAGATATATCATATTAGTAGGTATCTATACTTAAATAATAATGTGTAGCTCACGAATCTAAACACCTTCGCCTTAACCACAATGATATGAATAAAATATGCACAGTAACGATGTATTGTGCTTAGAAATAGTTATACAATTATATCATTTAATTCTTCTCAAATGTTAGATAAAAAATTATGTAGATATGAGAACTATCATTGACATTCTTAAGAATATGAGAGGTTAAAAAATATCTTAATAACTAATCATTACGCTTTTATTGTTAATTCTATTGTGTAAAAATATGAAAAATACTAGTACAGGTCGTTGACCTTCGCTCATCTGTTTACCAAAATATATATTATAGGTATACTTAGGCACCAGAAAAGCTAGGCCACTCTTGTCTCCAAATAATATATTAAACAATCAGTTTATACATATTTCGTCAGTCCGTCAATCGCAAATAGCATTTGCATCTTGTATACAAACTTATTGAACAGATTAATTACAAGACCAACTCAATCAAAACTAAGAATTGGCAAACCAACTCTATATGGAAATCGCTTCATTGTGAAGTCGTTTAAAATAGAATTAATTGGAAGTTGTTTCCTATACATCCATCAGGATATGTCAGCCACCTCCGTTGGTTTAGGCATGTTAATTAAGGATGTAAAGCACATAAATTGTACTCTGTGGGAAGGATTGGGACATTGCAGATATATATTGTGTAACTGCAAAGTTCTTGGTGGTAAGAAATGTATATATTTATATATCTTTTTGTCGTTAGTTATGAACACCGTGTTGTTACTATTACGTTCTTCAAAACTTAAAGATGTCTGGAAGATAAACATATCAATCATTAACTTTAAACAACAATTTGGTAAAATTCTTATTTAAAAAACATTATTTTGTAAATAAAAACACAGACCAAATTCAAATACGACCTTTAAAACTTAAAAAATACGAAATTTTATCTTAATTCAAACGTGGTGTTTGACCTTTTTATTTCAGCAATATCTTCGTAATCATAATTTATAATCCACACAATTAAACCAGTACAAATTATAATTAATTTCCCTTATATAAGGTATTGAAGGTATATACAATAGACCTGCTATCGATTAGACCTCCCAGCTATTACATCCAGGAACTAGTTTGATGGATCGCAGGAAGACCGCACTGCGTTCGGCTCTATAATGTTTATATCTCTATTCGTGTTTACATTTTATCATTTCAATTGTGCGTATTAGGAAATCCTATTTAGGTTGTATCCTGTATTGGAATTAATTTGGTTCTAATGGTCTCGAAATAGTCTAGACTCTAGTTATTAATTTGTTTATTTTGGTATAGACTTTGTATTATGTTGTTGCTTCATTTACATCTCAGTAGTAATCTAAATGTTTACCTATGCATGCATAATATTATCTACTAATACCAACATAAAACCATCGCAAAATTCTATTAAGCCAATCTAGACAAATTTTTTCGTGTTGGTATTAAGTTTTTAATCAACTTTCAAAATTTATTTTAATAAATTATGTTAAAAAGTTCCCTTTCTTTATCATTTTGTATTCAGAATTCCGAAACATACGCATTTAAACATCCTGCTTTATGCCCTTCCCACAAATTTCCTTTAAAAATGATTCAACGCAATCACTGAAAATTAAAAACACCGTCAATGCCCATATTAATGCCTTAATTCTAACCGCGACGAATATTATAGCACATAATTGCACATAACTTACATGCATCATGCATATTCATACAGGCGGGGCTTGGTGTAACAAATTTTAAATAAACACGATTTATTAACGACTCAATTGTCTAGACTAGAAGGTAGAAAATCGTGTGGAGATTTGTATCAAAGAATTTCCTTGATTAATTCATAAATATTGGTGATAGTAAATAATAATAGGGTAGGGTAGAAGTCGTCAAAATATGTGAATTATGATTAACCATAAGAGAATGTGTACATAAAAAATAATACTTACTTGATTTGCACTTTATTCAAAGGTGTTTCTTCGTCACATCAACTGTATGCTTTTTAATTAATGGAATTCACTTTACCTATAATATCTGACTTAATCTTTTTTTTTTTTTCATTTTACAGGTAATATCAAGAATCTACGCTCTCTATATCAACTTCAATAGTAAGTAAAAATCTCTTTCTTTCTGACAAGAGGCTTAACAAATTTTGAATCATGGCATTTACAATGGTATATTTTTTACCTAAGTTTATACCTACTCGTAGGTATTATACTTCACAATATATTTTAAATATAAACCTATCAAAAACGACCTCGCCGACATGTTTTCAAAATGAGAGATCAATTTGTGAAAGCCATCTATGTCGCAGGCCAGGGTCCAAAATATATATCGGAAATGGGAAATGTTTATGTCAAATTTTCCGAATGACAGCCGTGAAATTAAACTTTTGTTATTATATTGAATTTTGCATTCAATCAGCACTAACAGTATTTGTTTATTTAAGTAAAACAATGTTTTTATGAATAATGAGAAGAGGATTTGTACGATGTATACAATGTTAACAAATAGGGTACTTACCTACTTTGCGTAATGTTTTTCATTATAGGTAATCTATAGCTGTACCTTTCTACCTACCCACTAATAATGTAAAGCGGAAAGATTTTATTTCTTGGTTTGTAACGATCTTATTCAAAAACTACTTTATCATTTTAAATTATTACTAAATTAATTATTACTTATTAAATTATACTTACCTACCATTACAAAACTACATGTTTACTGAGGCTATTTTTTATCCCATATCCCAAGTGAAGTTGATACAACTAGCTACCATACTATATTCTAATGTTCCCTACAATATAAATCTCACTACACTACACCATAAAATCACTTCTCCCATAAATGCATTTACCCTATTTTTCTTACAAAATCAAAAACCCTTGACCTGCTTACAAATAGGGCCCCTAAAATGTCACCGAAGCACATTAGTTTCAATCTAACTAACTGACAGCCAGCCATATTTCTTCATCTTGACCCCCATAATTTTTATGGGCCCTTTTCACACCCCGTACCTTATTGTACAGTTTATATAACAATTGTACGCGGCTTTTCTTGGTTCGTGTAATCGATACTTTATAAGAAAATATAATGTAGGCATTTAGTATCTACACATTACATCTGTAAAAAGAATATGTAAGTTACAATTTACAATAATGTAGATGTATTTAAGGAAATTGTGATAAATGAAAAATTTTAATTTGTAAATACCTAGTAATACATCCCGAGGTATATTTTACTTCATCAGACCAGATATTGTCTTATAAAACTCAACCTATCACAAAAATATATCCAACTCAACAAAAAAGCCTAAAAAAATAACGAAAAAATTACCTCAATTGACTCATTACTCGTACGGTGGTCTCGTGACGTCACTGTCGGCATCTCACAAGGCGCTCCAACTATTTTCACGCCAACATACCAATTTATTACCTTGGTGATCGATTTTATTCATTAAACCGTGTCCATTTTGTTCATTTCTGAATTATTTAATTAGTCGTAATGTGTTAATTTAGCCACGGTTTTAGTGAATTCACGCTTTGTTTAGACGTGTTATAGTTATATGGGGATATTAATTGTTATGTTTCACATTTTTATAGATTGGTTGGGAATTGTGGTTGAGTGTTGATTGAATTATTTTCGTGTTTCCCGCGTTTTTGATGGTATAATTATTGATTGTTATTTTTTTGAACAAGATATCGTAATTAAGTGTATCTTGGGAATCCTTTTCGATATCGTAACTAGGGTTTTATTCTAAATTCCCACATAGAAATAAATCTGGTAATTCATACAGATCTATCTATGAAGATGTTTTATGCTCTTACACACAGTGATTATCAATCCGAAATCTCAAATGTGATATGTACCTACATGTATGGTATAGGTATACCTTTTTATATCCCGCGCGGAGAATATCTGAAGTTGGGTATCAAAAACTTGCAAGTGCAAACTAGTAAGTTCAGATGTGTGCGTAGGCACTTAGCTACGCACTACAATCTACATTTCGTCTGTATGTAAGGTAGCTACTTATTTCATAAAATATCGTATCAAAATAGTCTAGAAAATCTTTTCATGCCGTCAACAAATGGTATTCAAATATAACCTAGAATTTGTTTTCATATCATTCAATAGTTATTTACATTATTTTCCTTCAAATAGAGCCGAAAACGTAATCCGTGTCATCCATAACGAGAAGGGATGAACCTTTTTCAATCATTCCACTTTCCTAGCGATTACTCGACCCGAAATATATACAATAGTGGAACAACTCAATTTGCATTTAGTTTTTATTTTATTTTTGTGTTATAAATGGCTATTTACTATATTTTTAGGTTTGAACGTGATTAAGTACAGTAGGAATCATGGGTTCGATGTCCTTACTGTGGAATGTCTAAAATAGTAAGATAATTATGACCGTTTCTTTTTACAAAAGGTAGAGAGAATACCTACAAGTATATTATCTGAAAAGTGAACTATAGTTTTTGCTATTGAGATTATATGCAATTAATAAACATAAAACATTTTATACTTATAGACCTTGATAGCTTAATAAAACAATACCATCTTAAAATATTCAAAAGAAATACATAATACAATGTTAATCAGTCATTAGTGCTAATTACATAATATTTAGTTCATAAAATTCCCGCAACTTAACTTTTACTATAAAATTATATGCATCATTACAAAACCCACAAGAAAATAACAAAGAGAAAGGTACATTGTCTCTCGCACAATAGAGTACAAATTATAAAATTTCCCCAACGGATCTTCGTTTCTTAGAACATTATAGGCATTCCTAGCCATTCGACAGTGAATTCCTTTTGATCGTCTCATTATCTGGCAAAATACTGAAAGAGGACTGAGATTGACTGCAAAAAAGGAACACATGTCAATCTCTGGGCCCCGTCGTGAATGGAGGGCCTGATTAATCACTTAAAAATAAACTCTATGCACAAGCTATAGAGCTTAAAACCGAATACCAGATCGAACAAGTCGTGGTTAATTTAAACAGAAAGACTGATGTCGATTAAACTAAAAATAAAGGCCGAGGCATTTAATAGCTAGCTCAGGCGTCCCTTGAAGACGGGATATTTTTAAACAAAACACTCGTAAAAAGTTAGTTTGATTGTCGTATACAAAACGTAGCTTTTGTAACGAATGAAATTACTTGGGTACGCGTAATTTTATTTATCTTTGAAAATAAAGGTTAAACTTGCATTTTATGGGGTTTAAAATTTGTATACTATAAAAACTTGAATCGGTGGATGTAAAGTTAATGCTGTTTTAACATGTTATGCTTACAACTTTTTATTGACTACTTGTTCTTGATCCCAGCACCGTCTACGTTTCCTGATTTTAAGCTCGATATAACGCTATACATCGATTTATGTAAATATACGCTTTTGATCAGAAAACGCCACTTATAGAGTAAGTAAGTCTACACGAATAGGACAGTAATAAAAAAAATTGAATAATTCTATAGGTATGGCTAATAAAAAGATACCTAATAACTTTTTGTGCTTTCCTTAAATTGTATTCGCATCTGTCGCGCACTTTCGTATTATGAATGAGAAGTTTTACATTTTGTTATTAAATAAAATCTTTATTGAAACAATCCATTTAATTTTAAACTAATTATTTAACTACATTAAATGTTCCTAGTAAATATCCTTTTTAAACTGTAAGATGTATAATAAACTCAAATTACAAGCAACCTGACCACTCGCTTACAAAATGGAATTTTTCAACCTAAATATAGAATCAATTCCATCAAATAAGGATTGACGTCAATAGCTCCTATACGAACAAACCAACAAATGTGACATCAATCAGTTTGCTATATTGATTGCTATCTTTGTAATTGAATACCTACTGGTAATAGTACAATGGTAACTATTTTTATTTCTATTTTTAATTAGCTACATAGTGCTTTAGGAATGAATGATATGTATTTTACTTAGTTTTTCAACAAAATATGTCCTAGATCCATTACCACGTAGTATAAACTATACCTATGCTTAAATTCGTAAAAAAATGATACAGCCAATTTGAGATAAACACGAAATAGACAAATACTTTTACATGTATGTTTTTCCTAAACAAGTTTACATAATAGACACACACATAAGTACAACTAGTAACAAAATTATAAATCTAATGAAATAAAAGCCTGTATTTACCCAAACCCTTTTAAACAGAAATAAGCTGAATCATTAGTGCCTAAGTTCCCACACGCCCCAATCAAGTGAATACGTTCAAATAAACATATTTGAATAAGTAATAGTGCAGGGTCAATTCTGACTGAAGCAATTTAACTGTATGTTTCTAGGGTTGCCAGATATTTTATTTGTTTATTTCACTTTATCTATACTAATATTATAAAGCTGAAGAGTTTGTTTGTTTGAACGCGCTTATCTCAGGAACTACTGGTCTGATTTGAAAAATTGTTTCGGTGTTAGATAGCCCATTTATCGAGGAAGGCTATAGGCTATATATCATCTCGCTAAGACCAACAGGAGAGGAGCACTGCGGGTAAAACCGCGGAGCGCAGCTAGTTGTACATATGAATGGACAAAGCAAAAAAAAAACAATTAGAAAAAGACATTATTTGTACAAAAGACGGCCATTGTTGCTAAACGGAAATCTATCAAGCAACCTGGTAGGAAAGGAAATGTATGAAGGTCTTCGTATAGCGCAAAATAAATGATTATAATTACAATTCCACGGTTTCACATATTCCAAGGTATTTTCAATATCTCGATTCTACAATTTTATGAATCGAAGTACTTACTTTGTATTGTCTCGAACTGTCTCTTAAGTGTGTGGTTAATTAATAAAGTTATTCGATCGAAGGTTCCACGTGTAACATTTATTGATAATTGAATTCTAGAAGTGTAATTATCAATTGAGTGTCGTGGATTGGAGGGTTAATAGATAAGGTTCAATATGCTATTTCTTTTAAAAACCATTACACATTAGGTGGCGAGTATGCTATCAAAAAAACTCACAGTAGCAAAGGCAAAATGAATTCCACAGAATTGCCAAAAAAATTTTAACTGATTCGAGGATCGAATTCCGGTCCGCAGGTAATTTTTTTACAAACTGTTACAAAATATATGTTTTACTTGAATGCTGACGTAATAATAGGTACCGATTGAAAAGTCTTTGTCTAAATTGTGCTATAATTAGACCATAAAAGTAAGAAGAAAAATAAAACTCTAAGAAACAACCTATTATTAGGTATTTACATTTCCAAATATTCACCCAATATTGTATCTGATTCATATCATAAAAGCATAAATAAAATGCAAGTAACTATTCGATAAGCAAAAGGTTCGCTCCTATAGGGTCGGAAGTCCATTTATTTAGGGTCAAATTCGGAATTTCATTGAAAAATAAATGAATGGTTAGCAACCCTCGGTCCTGCGAAACATCAAAGAAGCCGCCACGTCGCAACCAACCCGATGCTATATTGATGTACGACGTATATATTACATTTTATTTGATATAATGTGCTCTCTTTACGTAGTTGAGGAATTTGCAACGTCTTGCAATGATTGAAATGACCATTGAAAATAGGAAACCAATTTCCTCAAGGATTGCTTAACATCAATTAAAATCACTTGTAAATTCGAAATTAATTAACAGAATTTGTAGAAACTTTGGCGTAACTTGCTCTTTTATCAATTAGAACATTACTAATTGTTCTTGAAGAACCAGCAATTGAAAGCAAAATGATTTTCTACGTATCGGCTCTCGGCTCTCGGCCCCACAAGGGTACGCACAATGTTGTGGTCATTCGAATCGTTGAGCTAAAGTGAAGTCTCATGTCCCAGAAGTGACAAATTTTGTACTCAGAATTTCGATGCTCGATTCTTTATAGTTCTAACTAGTTCGATACCTTCTCCGAATCTTCTGTGTTTACTATAGGTGCTATAGGTTATAAAGATGTCAAATTACGAGATTATGCTTATGCGATTCAGCTAAGATTACCAGTTTTTCTAAATTTGAGTTAAAATCAGTTGCGAGAAATCATTTGTCCAAAATGGTACCAAAACACACTATTTTTCTTTGCCTTGATATTATTAACTATTAATTTATTTACACTTTATTCTACACGAAACCGACTATACAATACAAAATATTTTTAGTCGATTTAGTTAAAATTACTTAGTCTTCACGGTTTGGATTCGGTATATGCGTTCTGTTCTTATTTTGAAATAGAAGGACCAAATCCCTATCCTTCTCTAGAGCAAAACTATAAAATCACAACACACTATCAGCACATTCCTACATATCGGAAACACGTGTGCAATGCGATCGCGTATTTCACTAATTAGGATCGCTTGTTATACGATTTGGTATGTGACGTGACATGGTATGACAGAATTCCCGAAGTGATTCGATAGCTGATGCAGTGAAAAATTGATTGTAATGGCTTGATAGCTTCAACTACTTGGTGTATAGTACTTTGTAGCTGTGTTTGTAGACTGGTTTCAGTTAGAAGAAATGTGGATCCTTATTATAAATATAGTCAGATATGGAGATATAATTAGAAGGCTAGATACTAGAGAGTGGCATAGGCAAATTTTTTACGGCGGTGACTTATCTTTTTCTAAGCGGGCGAAGCTAGTGTTACTCATTTTATTTACATCGTTGATGATTATTGCAAGTCGTGATGGACATGAATTTACTTTTAGTTGGTACAATATTGTGAAAAGCACTGGGTTTTACTGTTTTCATGGAATTGGTCGTATACGTGTGTATAATGTGGTGTACATAAAAATACAGCAATATTCCTAGTAATACTTTGATAAAATATTTAACAGGAATATAGTTACCTATCCAAAAACATAAATACCGATAATTTGTCCAAAATCTAAAAATATAGCTCAAATTCAGACAAATCTACATACCAAAATAATGCTAAACATAAGTACCCATCAAGAAATACCTATCGTGTGCAATTGCAAGCCAAATGATAGAACAGTGGCTATATAAATAGAATCGTGTGGAAATGAGCATAGGTCAGCGTCAGGAAATTTGCCTATATCGTAATTGCACCCCCGGGCATTGCTACCGCATATTATTACTGTAAGGCCAGAATCAATATTGGCTCTTTATGCCTAATTGAGCTGCCAGATGATTCTGCGCTTTCTTATTATTAAGTAGTGGTCGAATATGATTTTTAATATGGAAAAAGAAATATGATTTGTTTTTCGTAGATGTGTATGTATTTTATTAGGCTAAATTATATCTATATTAACTATGTGATTACTTTTGCTGTCCAAATTGTCATAGTAAGAAAATGCATGTGTTCATAATATTGAGAAGTGCATGATTAAATTGGAATGTAGCTAGAATTAATTCCTCATTACCGTACACGTGAAGCGGATAGAACCCAACCGATAAATAGATCTCACTAAATGTATTCTAGTATTTAAACTTATCAAAGTTTAGTAATTCCCGAGATCCCGACGGACTTGCAGATAAGCAAGGATTAGAATGAACTTGTTCAATCAAGTTCCTAAAGTCAAGTATTGGTTAGGGAATGTTATTTTAGTCTCCTTTGGTTCGGAATATGGCCATTTGTTTTATAGATTTCTGGTTAGATTTGGAAGCTCGCTATCATTTCGTATTGAATGCAATTTCTGCTACTAGATTGCAACTCATTTATTTGTGGAGAAATTACTTATTACTTTATTTGAACGAGTAGTACACTTGTTTATAATGTTACTTTGTAAATTGACTTGGCATTTTGCAAAATTAACTTCGATAAAAAACACATATTAAGACGATTACATAACTAATCATTGTAAAATAATTCCATAATCATTCGTGTATTCAAATCCATATTTTTATTCAGTTACGTAAATGTTGAATAATAATCATCCCCCAAAATTATGTTCCGCCAAACCAACAAATTATAACGTAATTCGCATTTGATTTATTTTCTTTGTCCTGAACATATTCAGGAGTCTTTGAAAGCGTAATTACGCCTCATTTCTCATTACACATGAACTCGTTAGCGAAGTCACTCACAGAATTTGGTAACTTATCAAAATCAAACACAAATCACGCAGACTTCAAGACGATGATTTACATACATTACGAATTAGTGGCATTCAGTATTCCCTTATTTTGTTTGGCTCATCATGAATTTTCAATTTTATGAATCAAGTTCGCAGTTTTCAAGGGCACTCCACGGCTCGGATACTTTAAATTGATGAGGGGTTTTTCGCAAAGTTGTCACCGCTTTTTTGTCGTACTTCTATTCGAGTGTAATTAAAACTTGTGCATAATTATTCAAATTTTGCTTTCATGTAATTCTGGGGTTTTAATCAATATATTAACGTTCCTTATTCAGGTCTGTTTTATCTAGCAAGGTCGTTGAAACGTTTGCGTGTACGGAAAAATCAATTGCAATACGATGGATGTAATTTTATCAAGCTTTTATACAAGCATCATTTAACACATTTCAAAATGCAAATTGTCTACAGAGGTTGACTGAAAATTGTAAATTTTATTAGTCGATTACATGTTTTGCACTTAACATTCGATTGAATCGCTCAAAAAAAAAGCTGTTCCTTAATAATGAAAATAGAAATGTATTAATACGAATTCGAAGTAATTATATTTGTAGTTAACAATTAATGATATCACAATAGAGTTCTCATTCGTACATTAAATCTCATTCTCACCCTCTTCACAACGATCATTGTTCGCTAATAATAACACGAATTTTAATCTTACCTACAATAATATCAGTGGAATTGTTACAAAATCTTAACACCTCACAATTGGGCGCAAAATAATGCCCTAAGAAGGGTGCGGGTTCATTGACCCGGGAGAGGTGTGAAATACCTTCGTTTTATATAAGGATATTAGTATTGTTATAGAAGTTATTGACTTCAAACTTTTGGGTTTTCGTAGGACGGACTTAAGAATATGTAGGATGGTATTATTACAAGATTTATTTTAGGGCCTGGCCTAGGTTATATGAATTGTAAAGGCCAATACGTATAATAACTTTATCATCACTACATAGTATAAAACAAAGTCTGTGTGTCTGTATGCTTAGATCTTTTAAATTACGCAACATGTTGTAGTGGTTCCTGAGGAAGGTTTTAGTAAACAATTTATTAAGGATGAAGCCGCGCGCGGAAAGCTGGTATTAAAATAAAATTTATATTAACAAAAGTAACGAAAGTAAAGACAGGCAATATAAAAAATACTATTGCAATAATAATACTATATCATACGTCTATAGTTTAATAAATCTACTATAAATTCAAGATTTCCTTAAATCAACTCAGTGCATTAAGATTGACGCACCGTAATATAATCTAAGTGTAACTTCAACTCACACTTAGAGCTCTATCTGTAACCGTCAGTGTCTGACACTAAGTCTAGACTCCGAGATTGATCCTGACATTAGCATTATGCAGAAGATGTATGATTCCCGTGATACATTTAGATTGTTTGTTTTTGAAGTTTGTGGATCAGTTTAAATAATTAGCTTTTATAGGAGTGTTGTGTTTGATGTAGTTTATTGATTACTAACTTATTTATGTTGATTTTTGAGTGGCGAATCTGTAGTCTGTGATTAATGAGTATATTTGTGTATTATGATGATTTATGGCTTATTTCAAAATTTTGATTAGGTACCTAAATATGGAATTTAATTAATATCTTCCGAATTTATTTTAACCCAAAATTATCAGTTATTAACCACTAGTCATTAGACATACAGACATACAAATCTCAATCAATTTTGAAAACAATACCAATCAAAACAACAGTCAAAAACAAATGATAACATAGAAAATCGATTCCACATAAAACCGAGCGAAACACCAGTCTAGTCATCTACTGTTGCATATGAAAACAATCTATTGTCCGACCCTCGGCCAACAATAGCGTCGTAAGTAATATTTCCATTCAAATCCGAATACATTAAAAACATAAGCACGAAACGATTACCTCCCCTACCAAACTTTTCCCTACCTAATGGGAAATCCTACGGGATGTTATGCCAAAGAATCGCTAGCGAACAGACGCTGTACGATTATTCATATGAATTTGTACGTGTGTAACTTTGTACTGAACATCTGCGAACTACAAATTATCACTTATAATACCACAAGAGCTTCAAAATTATCGGGTACTTTCCGATAGGTTCGTTGCAAACAAATGAAGGAGTCAAGTTTTTGACGACTTTATTTGTTTGCAGGGAACCTTGAGGGAAATGCCAGAT
>CAJQZN010039450.1:0-22024 GCA_907164685.1 Colias eurytheme | reverse complement strand
GAACCCTTTGTGCGCGAGCCCGACTCGCACTTGGCCGGTTTTTATTTGATAGTATGATCGTCACATATTATAAGAGCTCTACAATACGTAGAATTCATTTATTTACATCACATAGAATTTACTATCATTACTGGATTCAAACCTAATTCGACAGTGTTCTTTTATGAATTAACAACAAAACTCCAGTAAAAGTTCAGATTAAGTAGCTTTACAAGTATTAGATAATACTACAAGAAACTTATTGTTTACAACAAAAAAGTGAACTAATTCAGCATTGAATTAAAAGCATTTGCGGTTAGTCTCATATGTTTACGTACCATAACGAATAACACTTAAAACGCAGTTCCTGCCATTGTCTACAGACTACTGTGTATTTGCTTCTCTTCAACATAGAACAGTTCCCACGATATCATCAGTACCCTATGGTCTAGTGGTTAGTGGCAGCTACTGATTTGGGTTCGAACTTTAATTTTGGAAAAATTCTAAGAAACGAGTTAGTAATTTCAAGATTTGGTGCATAGGCACAAAGAAATACGTGTAAAATTATCAGTTGACTTCGTTTGTACAAGTAACATAACTTGCACAAACGAATTATCAGTTTTAATCAAATATCTAGCAAACTAGATAAAAAGATAAAGATGCTTTTAAACATCATTCATTATATCTACATTATAATATTTATATTCTTTTTTCTCCATGTTATTCTACTTTCACGTTATCCGCCATGTAGAATATTCTACATAGCTTATAATATTTTAATTTTTACGTGGCCTGAATATGAAACAATAACTCTTTATTCTCCACTTGACTACGTACTTACATTATAATAAATAGCAGATACTGTATAGACAGGTTTATGCCCTTAAACGCTCCGTTATTATATTTAAACTCAGTTTAACTTTGCAAGTCCACCGGGATATTACCTTTCCCCGGTCCTTAATCCTTTAAGTCGGAAGAATTTTATTCAAAATGAACTCTGAATACATAGAAATTTTTCTACTTACAGAATACAGGCCAATGACGCAAGTAATATAAAACTCGTATTTATGCTAAGAACTGGAAAATCTTTGTTTCTTTTTGCAAAATTCTTTCGTCTTCGACAAGATTAGTTTATAAATGAGATTTTTATTTTATTTAATAGAAATCTATTCAGTTGTATTAAAAGATTACTCAATCTCATTTATCATTTACCTTAAACACCGCATAAGCAATACCAAAGTTTTATTAATGCCTTAAAAAACCTCTTTCAATTGCGATTGAAAGCATCGAAGTTAAAACTTAGAATACAGAACGTAGAAAATATACACGAAAAACGGGGTTTCCACATATAAAAGATCTTTTCAGACAGCAATTTATTTCGGGGCCGTGTTCTCGACCTTTCTTGGAAAAAAATTAAATGAATATAAATGGCGCAAAGCGTCACCCGAAAGGGCGACAAATTCGGTCCTTATATTGTCACATTATATTTAAATGCAGCAGGTTTTCAGCGTAGTTCAGAACCTGGCATGCTCGGTTCCTTATCATGTCCCAATTTATTTGTCAGCACCCAACGTTTTGTATTGTGTTTGAACACGTTTTTAAAAAGATAACTTTTTATTACTTACATTCGAAGAAGACAAAGAGGTTTTTAAAATGGCGACAACATTTTAAAGGTTACACGAGCAATGAAAAATATCTAGGATATGAAATAAGGACAAATAAAGAATAATCCTAGGAGGAATAAAGTATTATTAAAGTAGAAGTAAGAATGTAATTACCTGCGATAAGAGGATTAACTACAAAGCAATCAGTCGGGTTTAAATTCTCAAGAAGCTGATACAGCAGATATAATAGGAACTTATCATAAACTATGATATATATTTCCAATTAAAAAGAATGGCATATTTATAATGATAAACTGAAATTGCTACCCATCCCAATATTTATCTTGCTTGAATTTATTGTCTTGCCTTTATATGATAAGAAAATAGTACATCTAGTGATGCTTGTTTTGTGTTTCTGTCATAATTAGCATTCCATCATACTCTCGTTTTATTATTATATGTGTATAATTTATTCCTTTCTTTTCAATTAAGGGTCATTCCATGACGTGATCCCAACATCGGAGTGGCGTTGTTCCGACCTGGGAATTCATTTGTAAGCTTTAGAGATTGGACTGGGATTTCGGGACGGAAAATCTTATTTTACTGAACTTGTTTATTATGTTGGCCCCACGTTTGCCTACGTGACCCGCAGCGTCGTGCAATCTAGTGTGATTGATTTCGGCGCTTTTGTAAACAATCTAAAACAACATTACTGATGCTGATTGCAATGGATTGTTGTTGCACGTGTAGACGTGATGTTTTGCATGACATCATTTAAATTATATACTATGGAAATTCACAAGTATATTCATCTTTTAACATATAAATGTGAGTTTATCTGTTCATTTCTATGTAGGTATGTTGTACTACTTACATTTATTCTGAATTCTGATATTATTCTTATTCTCAATATAACTTCATAATTTCCAACATTATTCAGGTGATTTACCAGTTCATAAAAGTCTAATGATTACACTCAAAGCGTAGCCCGCTTCCGAAAAAAGTCAATAATGTTTCTCTCTTATAGCAATTATTAGAAAAATTCTCACGATAACAATTTTTTGTCATATAATTCGGTCAAAGCGCTTAGTTCCGCTACGTTACATGGAATAATTTGTATTATGGCCACGGGACATCATCACTACGGAATTGGACACAGTAATTACAGTCCTCACGATTTCAATATATCGTCGTGACCATCGAGATTTTTGTAAGTTCCTTGCGCTCTTAACTAAATGGGATACATCTTATCATTTATATAAGGTTACTGAAATTTATGAATTAACAAAGTTAAAGATTTTGTGATGATATTCATAAAAAATGAGAGAAGAGTCCATCACGATCTTGAATGTTGAAACCGTGCATTGCGTGCAATGCGTGCGTGCGATCATAGCCTAATTATTCATAAACTCAAAATCTATAATTTTTGTCACCATCGATGCAGTAGATACTATTTACATTGTAATACTATATTAAATATAAAGTAATAAACGCGTAATATCAATTTTTGGAAAACACAACACTCAAGTAGAACAACAATGCTCGAATAAGAATTGTAAGTAAGACAATAACAGAAAATTTCTCTTTTGAGTGTCCGTAAAAGTGAAATGACAGTAATTATAAATAATTGCAACAAAGTTTCGCCCAACCAGTACCTATTGGCCGTGGGAGATAAATTCGGGGATTATTAACGTGATGCCGAATTTTGTGTCAAGCGTAAACAGAACTTTCTAGAAAGTGTGCACTTACATTTGGAATTGAAAATTGTGAATGTTCTTCAAATACAGAAAAGTATTTCATATATACATATATACTTTTATTGATTTTGATGTTACTCCTCAAATATATTATTAAAATTATTAAAATCGATAATGATCCATATTATCGATTTGTATCGATCTTTTTAATTTACTTCAGAGAGAGTGCTTTTTTGTTTCACATATTTCGAAAAGAAGATTAAACTTAAAATACTTATTACAGATCACAGGTGTAAATTAATTTATTACTATCTACTTTACTATTTTACGACTAAAACAAATCCAAACTTGAATCAATAACAGACGGTGCCATAAAACGAATCCTTGAGAAACAGAACATTTCATACTGAAGAGTTCTCATAATGAAGACCATCTTCACAAAGGGCAATATACTAGTATGACGTGTTCAAAACACCCTTCAAAGGGTACGAACGTGCATCGTTGACGTTATTTATAAATGTTCTTGTTTTTTTTTTATCTGTGCCGTTCGGCGCGCGCACCTGCTTGCATGCTTGCGGGCGATTGGCTGAATGAGATATCCGATCTGGGTTGCCAGTTAGTAAAAATAAGATTCAACCGCTGGACAAGGGTAGCGGGTATGTATGGTAATTATTCTTTATCATCAGTGCTGTATATCGCGGTTCTTCAGCTATAAATATCAATTTACGATGCATTTTGTGTTGGTTTGTGTTCGTTATTGAATGATTTGTTTTGTTTCTTTATTTTGGAATTTATTTAGTTTTTACTTAAATGCTATGTATGTCTAAGTTTATGAGTAGGTACCTTTTGTTATCACTTTTGACATATGTAGTGACAATAACAATTTCAATATTTAGAATTACTAACGACGAATTACTATCTACTACGAATTTATTAGTTATAAATAACTGAAAGTATATTTTTCAATTTCTAATCTTCTTTAACGCTTTAAAGTCTGTTTAAAAATGAACCAACATCACCTTTATTATAAATCCTTTTTCAATAGCTTCAACATCAGGTTACTTACCTTTTTTTCTTAATTTACCATCTTAAACATCTGGCAACATAAACTCAATATCGCACTAGGCCACCCCAGCCTGTGTTTTAACCCTAATCTTATCTATCTGTTATCTTATCGACCACCGATGTTTAAAAGAACAAAAAAAGGAGAAAGGATGAACAAAATTGTAACAGCTTCTCTATATTCAGTCATTTAAAATATTAAGAAGTTATTTTCTCATAATCTTATGCAATGACATTCAGTTTTATTGATTAATATCTTCTAAGTACTTATAATCCGTCTTTTACTATTAAAGTTGTATTTTATCAAGGCTCAAACTTGCGTAAGAAACTTTTTGCTAAGATAAATGAAAGAAGCCGACATATCATAATATTTTATACTTCCAATACATTAGTCTTAGAACAATCTCTTGATCTCTATGAATACACAATTGTAGTAAGTTAAAAATTACTGTACTTTAAGATAGTCAACCACTTGTAGGATGCTATAAAAATATAGCAACGGATTTGATTAAAAAATATCGATTTTATCAAATAAAAGTACGAAGAATACGAACTCATTTCAGTGTACAATTGAATAGACTTCAATTCAGAAAGAAAAATCGAATATAGGTCTAGAAATGACAGTAATGAAATAATTTATCAGTTTTGAATTGTCTTTATATTTCGCAATAAAAGGTAGCCTATGTTCTTTCTCAGGGTCTAAAGATTATCTGTGCCAAATTTCATCAAAATCGGTCCAGTATTTTATGCGTGAAAACCATACATACATACATAATTACAAACCTTTCCTCTTTATAATATTAAGTATAAATGCATATGCATTGAATAAATTATGCATATTATGATTTATGGGCTACTCATTATATAAACTAATAACCGTGGTCAAAGTTAATCTTTGACATTGTTACAGCTTAATCCACGTTATAATATAATAATTACTGTCTGATGCTCGCACATAGATTTCGATTCGTTTTTTTTACAGAGCTGAGTGATTAAACTCATTGTTACTATGATAAATCAAAGTATCCAACAACCACAATTCAACCGAAAAACCGCGTCTTCACCTTCAACCGAAAACTCACATAGCGAGCATGCCACTGGAGGTCCACACCAAAACATTTGCTTTGAAACATACTGCGATTGACATTCGCTGATAACATTTAGCTCCTGCCCGTCTATAGCAGGCCATTAAACAAATGGACAGCGAGCAATTGATTGTTGTGATAAGTCACTCTGACTGCAACCGAGCATGTATGTAAAAAGGCCCGTATTGTTTGGATGATTCGATGTGGTTCTTCAATGTTATTGAGGACAGTAATTATTGACAACGGACTAATCCAAGTGACAACCTTTTTTTGTTTTAGTGGAGAAATCTTGCATAGATACCCACGGCCCCCGGGGAAGGAGCAGCAAGGAGCGGATTCTTACTGACTAAAACCCCACTGTGTTCCGTTTAGCCGCTTTAATGATGGGGCCGCGGGTACTGGTTGGAATTCTTCCGCAACCATCCAAGTGCAATATGCCTAATATCTACTCATCACATGGATATTATGGTACTCGAAAAACTTCCATGCACGAAAAAAAATCTATGATGATACGGGACTTTCAGTAGCATCTAAATTAGGCTCCTTTTCTTTTAAAAATACTTGTTTGTATATTTAATACTTACACTGGTTCATTGACAAAAACAAATCAAAACATTGCAATAACTTGATTTTGTTTGGTTTTGTAATTCATATTTGGTTTGGTTTGGTTTTGTAGGTAATTCATATTCTATTACTGCTACACCTAGTTATTTTCGATTCCTATAACAGTATAACTGTGTTATATTAACAGTAATTACACAATTATGCCAGCATAGCTTCGTAATGAAACAGGATTTGATAACGCGAGTTATGTCTCATAATATAAACTTCAATTACCTACAGGAACTAATTTGGAACATTTCAATAGCAAATATTATCACAAGTATTCGAATATTACTTCAGTAACGTGTTTGTTATGTGGTATTTACATGGCATACCTACATATTGTTATGACACGAAGATACTTTTTTTTTCAATAAGGCGAGAAAATTAAAAAAACGAGCATCTGTCATTTTACATTTTATTAAAACTTTACCACTGACAACATGAATAAGACATGAACAACAACAATAACAACAATAATCAACAGTGATAAACTTATAATTATCGTTCTTTTAAATGCCTTATATAAATAAAACTTCCCATTCACCTCTTTAAAACTATGATTAACGAACAGAATGATAACCATCGTATTATGTAATTATGTTTATTCTGGTTCTGCAAAAGTTTCTTAACATTCATCTCTATATGTAGGAGTAAATTATAATTAAAACAACTTAGAGCGAGCGCGCACGAGCAACTTAGTTGCCCGGCAACTATTTTGTCTCTGTCGCTGTCTCCTCGCAAAGTTTTGAACGATGCGCACACGAAAGCGACAGCAACGCAACTTTTTCTTTAAAATTTTCTGCATTTATCAACATGGATTTCGAAGAGACGGTTGTAGTCTGTGCTCTTGTCCCGCATAGTTCCCATTCCCGTGGGATTTCCGGGATAAAACCAATCCTATGTGT
This sequence comes from Colias eurytheme, assembly GCA_907164685.1. Lineage (NCBI taxonomy): Eukaryota > Metazoa > Arthropoda > Insecta > Lepidoptera > Pieridae > Colias > Colias eurytheme. Next base: position 15,086 of record CAJQZN010039450.1, on the reverse strand, counting down.
TAATCCAAGTTACCCTCTCTCTATATGTGTGCTAAATTTCATTGTAATCGGTTCAGTAGTTTATGCGTGAAAACTGAAAACCATACATACATTTCCTCTTTATATAATACTAGCAATGCCCTGCGGTTTCACCCGCATAGATAGCGATATCGTTACAGTGAAAAGTCTACTATAGGTCGGACTATAGGTTTAATTTTTAATCACATGAAAATCACCTTTACCCCGTCCCGCACTACGGCCTTTTTTTTTTTTAGTATCTATGAAAGATTTCCCATCTTTCATAGATACCCACGGCCTCCGGGGGAGGGGCCGTGGGTTATGTCGGATTCCTACCGACCAAAACCCCACTGTGTTCCGTCAAGACGCATATTGGTAGAATTCCTCCGTGACCCCCGCACTACGGCCTGCTCGAACAGTATACCTACTATTTTCTGTAGATTGACACTTTTAAAAATTCGTTATATCTTTTGAATGGAATATCCAATTCTTTTCATTTAAAAAGTATGTATTTTGCTGGTATTGAAACAGTCTATAATAAAACATCATTTAATGGGATAAGGATTAATATATGTGTATGGATAACATGGTTTGATTACTGTCGGCACTTCTATTTACTTTGAAAACGTAAAAAAGTTGTTGTAGTAACATAACTACTGAAGATGGACATATGGTATCGCGGACTTTCTTGTAGATATTGATCCATTCTATAATACCGTAGAACATTTTTTTGTTCTATCTTCAATAGATTCCGCAGCGCACGCGATGACAGAAGTTTTATTGAGGATTTTTTTACACCTTGGGTTACATTATTGCATTTTTGGTAAGGATCTCTAATTTTTTTGAAAATGCAATATAGCCTATGTTGCTCAGTAAAGATGCAGCTTTCTAATGGTGAAAGAATTTTTGAAAACGGTCCAGTAGTTTTTGCGTGAAAACCATACATACATACATACATACATACATACTTACAAACTTTTCCTCTTTATAATATTAGTATAGATTAGTATAGATATGTAATCGTAATTGAAAAAAGTTAAGTAAAACGAAATAACATATTTTTCTATGGCGTCGTTACTAGATTACGTTGTTGAATTTTGTTGAACTGTCTATGATGATTGATGCCTATTAAAATGGCTCTACTATAGCCAGAAAAACTACTAATAATAAAAATAACTTCATTAAAAACAATATTATTTAGATGTGCTATTTATTAAATAGGTTTGAAGTTGGTGCCAAGCACTAAGCACTTAGTATTAAGCCCGTGCACCGACATCAAACCTTATTAGTAAATAACACATCTAAATAATATGTAGTAATGAATAATATCAAACCTTTTTTATTTTTTACTTTTCCGTTTTTGAAGTAGGTTGTTTTTAACGAAGTTATTTTTATTTAATACTTTTTAGTTTATTTTTCAACACGAATCAAAGGAGCCCAAACTCGATAAAGTTGAGTCAATATATTACTAAGTTCCTATGGCCACCTTCCGATTCCATCATCAAATCAGCGCTATGTCATAATAATGTTTCATCGCTATCCAATTTACATACCTTATACAAAATTTCAGCTCAATCGGTTACCTGGAAATGAATGAAAGTTACTTGCTACATTTCAATTAAGTCATCGAGACCAGACAAAAATGCTCACATAATAAAAACTACTGGGTTTATCCGAATAAAATTTATGGGACCAATTCCACACCATTCCGCATCAAACTAAAAAAGAATCACGTAAACCGGTTCAGAAACCTCGGAGTAATCGGTGTACATACATAAAAAAATATACCGGCAGAATTGATAACCTCCTCCTTTTTTTTGAAGTCGGTTAAAAACTACCGTGTACGAGAATAAATACGTTGACATAAATACGTACTATCGCTACGCTGGTTACGCGGCAACTGGCCGGCGGCCTCCGTCCGGCAACATTTTTGTCGCCGTGCGCGCACTTGCATTGAAACCAATAGATAGGGCGACAGTTGCGTCGCGGGCTTGTCTCCGAACCCGCGGACAAAAAAGTCTCCCGGGAGTTGCGTCGCTACGTGCGCGCACTTTCATACTAGCCCATAGGTGGGGGAGACAAAATTGTTGCGGAGACAAAATAGTTGCGGAGACAAAGTTGCTCGTGCGCGCTCGCTCTTATATTTCGACAATCATCTAACGTCAATCATTTTGATAGCATCTCAGTATAATCTGTATACGTTCGATGTATCGTTGAATCAGATTCGGAAGTCAGGGACGTATTTATCACATAACATTTGAACATTGATTTGAACTATAACCGCGCCTGCAAAATATAGAGTCAGCAGTAGTATATTTAGCAGCCTTTGTAGATAGAAATAATATAAAATCTAGCAGTTTTTATTTATATTTTGGCGATAATGATCACAAAGTTCCTCGGCCTTAGATGGATCTTAAATTTAAGCAAGAATAAATAATACAAATAATATTACAATATTTACGGTAACGCAAAGTGCACCAATTGAAAAATAATTTCATATTATTTTACGATACAGTCCCGTCGCCTTGGGGCCTCCGAGGATAGGGGCTCAGCCTCATTATGACGTCATCGCCAGAAGCCCTTTAAAATTAATTGAGCTCGATTAATACCGACTATCTTAATTGAGCGTATAAAAAGACAATTTAAAAATGGTTACAACTGTTAGCCACTGTTAATGAAAACAGATTATACGTGAGACATTTTCTGATATTTCGAGTAGCTTCTATATTAGATATCATCTTTGTTCTTATTGCATTAATTGTTAATTATTAAATGTCTCTCCAGCCTTAAGATAAAAAAGTATGTTAATCCTTAAAGTTTTCAATATTGTTTAGAAAGCTTTTCCAAACAAAAATAAACAAGGTGCATAAAAAGCTCGTAAAATAAAAAAAAGATAGGCTGGTCGATCGCTGTAATCTTATCAGTAAGGTGTCTATAAAGAAAAACAAATATTAATATAAATAATACTTTCAGAATCACCAATGGAGGAAATTGTACCTGTATTTATTTCAATGTGGTTGTTATAAGAGGTTTTGCTGCTTTTCCGGATTTTTGAATGTATGACGGAATAAAGAATATTTATGAATAAATAAGACTACTCTCCCAAAATGCATTAGGTTGTCGTATATTATTCACAAAAGCGGATAAAGTCTTTACAAAATATTTCCTCCGTTTTCATATTTTACATTCTTTGTTTACACAAAATTAAGCAAATTTAAGCCTTACACAAAATTATTATTATATTTTTTACACATTAGACATAATATAATGCAATTAATTTAAACAAATAAAGTTATTCATTAAAACAGTCTTATTTTGGTGAAAGGCAATAAAAAATATATCAAATAATTTCTTAAAATACGGACTTGGATAGATAATTTTGATAAAACAAATCAGCAGTAGGTTTCTATAGTTTTAGAAAAATAATCTTAAATAACAAAAAATATACAGAAAAATACGGGTATTTTACTTGACTATCTTATTTATGAAGAGTACAGCGCAGCATGCAGACAATTAATTCTGCAGCTGGTTTATCCTCTCATTAATTACATCGTACCCCTGTGGAGATTTTGTCGCACGCAATATTATAACGATATTAAATGTGTGACTTATTTTACATATTGTTTTATAAAGGTCAATGTCCATCAAAATAATTTAATGTCATTTATTTTTGAGAAACTAAAGTACGTGCTACGTACATACCTACTTTAGTACCTAGGCGAAAGCACCGACAAGGCCTATCTTCATTACTTTGTGATTACTACCACTAATAATGAAATGAAATGTAGCATTTTTCGGGATAGATTGAGCTGCAAAATCGTCAATTATGTGCTCTATTTTATTCTAATAATTCAATTTTAAAGTGGTTAAAGTTCTGAGCGCTACTGGAGAGGTTCAATTTCATATTATTTGTATAATATGTCATCACAAAAAACTTAAAAGTAACAATCAAAAGCTCCACAGATTTGCGAGTCTCGTCGATGTTGAGCTTTCCTGAAAATAAATTAGTAATAGATTTTTATTTTATTGTGTAAAGATGTACCGCCACATTTTTGCGCGTCTTTATATATCATGACAAATACTATGTGACAATGATCATACATACCCATTGTCATGCGAAAGCTCTAGACATATTTAACCATCGTGTGTTTCTCTCGTGAAAATTGCCAATATCATAGCCGAATTTCTAACACTTAATCCTATACAAGTCTCACATAGAAATCCTAAAGAATATCATCCGAATTGTGCAACAATCAATCTGATACTAGAATTAATCCTCAGAACAGCCTCCATTGTTTGCACCAACGGAATCCAATAAATCATTTGAACCAACTATTCAATGTATAGTTTATATTGTTTTCAAATACAGGGCATTGTCTTCCCGCTGATATGTCATAATATATCATTACTTCAATTTCTTTTATCCAGCCGATGCTGACTCGTATCAATAAAGTTGGGACTTTCTTTTATATTGAATGTGTGTCATACAAAACATTTTGTTAGAGCTAAATTTTATCGTAGTCTCTGTCAAATAAAGTTTTACAGATAATATTGAATCCAAAAAAAGACAATTCCGATCTCATACAAAGACACGTAATATGCGTAGCGTAAAATATATGTATATCGATTGTTAAAAATACGTTATGGCTTTACATATTCATCTTAAAACATTAAACTCTTGGTAGTAACAGTATGTTAAATCAATACATATGTAGATGGATGTATCTCCCTAAAACAATAAATAAAGATTTCCCAAATGTTATGTTTTTTTTGCGCACACAAAATGGATGACCTATCCATAAAATACCTACTACCTATATTACATAGTGAGTAGAAACGATTTTTAACTGCTTTTTAAAATCAAAACAACGAATCAAAACTATTTAAATTCATACATGTTATATATTATAAAATCAGTATTAAAATCTATCTCTATATCATTAATTTAATCATTCATAAAGCAATATCGCCAATAAAACAACCAATGAACAGCAAACAGAAAGAGCCGAAAGAATTGCAAAATTAAAAAAGCAGATACACTTAAAAATATTAATTAAATTCTACAAAAGTCACAACCGCAAGTTCTGACATCAAACCAATTTCCTTGCCTCAGCAGATAAAAGCACTCTGTATTCTTTTATAACTCATAAATAACTCGCAAATTGCTTTCTTAATTAGCTTCGAACCAGTTACGCTGTTGCTTTTTAAGTTTGAAATTATTACAAAAATAAGTCTACGCAGCCCATACATAAATTGACGATTTTTATCATTTTAACTTTGAAGACGTGTATTACATATATGGATGAGGTCGGATATAAATAGATTTAACAGGTTCAAAATAACAGGTTAACTAGTTTGTTTATTGGTGTATATTTAATAGCACAAAGGTAAAAGAAAAAGTTGTTTTGCTTAACACGAAATGCAAAGTAATTAAAGATACAGTTTATTAAAAACTAGCTGTTCCGCGCAGTTCCACCCCCGTGGCTCCAGTCCTGTTGGTCGTAGCGTGATGATACATAACCTATAACCTTCCACGATAAATGAGCTATCTAACAGCGAAAGAATTTTTAAAATCGGACCAGTAGCTCCCGAGATTAGCGCGTTCAAACAAACAAACTCTTCAGCTTTATAATATTAGTATAGATTTCTTCAACATCTCTGGAAAAATAATAAATGAAATAGTCTAAGTCAGTTTCAATTCACCTACCTAGGGTAAATACCCGAGCAAAAAATATACTAGAGTCCGGGGTCGAAATTGCGTATACCCCGTATCCCATAAAGTACCAGGAATTCACAAGCATAAAACACATCATGTAAACAAACCTTATTTCTTCTTAAACCCATAACTCATAACTTTTACCAACTATCTGTTAAAGGTCCATAAATTCGAAATACATTTTACAGTTTAAAAGCTTCTCTTCAACCATTTAAACACATTAAAACACTGATTCAGATAAGACGAATAAATATTTGATGTCAGAATTGGAGTGGGCGTAAATTAAACTTATATTACGAATAGTTACAAAAGTACCGTTGTTTGTTTAACGATCTGATAATGCTGGGTTCCCGGTAGCCATGCTTACTTGTCCAATATTTATTGCTGTACAATAGATACGAAACAGCCTTTAATTACTCTGGCGGTAGGAATATGAGTTATGAATCAATGGTTATGAATTGGTTATGAATGACCTGGTTAATAACTTTATTCTTTATCTGTTATAATTTGTCTACTACGAGTAACTAATTGTAGGTGGGTATAAAATGTGTTTTGAACACTTAAATAGCAGTGACTTTGAAAACACCAAATGTTTGAAGTATTTTTTCATAATGTCTATGAATTTGTATCTATTCCCATGAAAGGGAAAAAATATAGGTGGACGTTCAAGCATTCATCCTCACAAACTTTCATGTTTTTAATGTTTGTCAGATTGCAAATTGTTTAATGCTCAAACCCTCAGAGCAATAAACCTATAGAGTACTTGTATCGAGCGTATACAATTTACATATATTTGTTTCTCTCTATCTAAAGAAAACGTCGTATGAAAGAATGAGATAGCTATAGACTACAAGCTACGTTTCAACATAGTCATGGCACCATTTTTACTATAGGTACGTATTTAGATAGATAGAAGGTGATAGTGATGGGATGTGCTTCAATCGATAAAATCGTGAATGCATTTTGCATTTACGGTTTCGTGAAATAATAAATAATAAAAAAAAAACAAAATTCACATAAATTTCAGTTGAATACATTATTTGTTTAATCCTACGAATATAATAAATGCGAAATTATGCGAGAATGGATAACTTTCTCTTTCACTGCTGAACCGATTACAATGAAATTTTGTACATACACACATAGGATAGGTTTTATACCGGAAATCCCACGTGAACGGGAACTGTTCGGGATTTTCTTTAAAAACGCGGGCGGAAAGCTAGTATATTTTAAAATAAATTTTAAAACTTGAAATGTAACTAATTTAAAATAAAGATCAATAAAGTTAAAGGAGCGAGGAGAAAGGCACAGTCAGCATGAATTTTAACAAGTTCATAAAAGGACAGTCTTAAAGAAAACATTTTCCTTACATCCTACTAATAAAGCGAAAGTTTGTGAGGATGGATGTTTGTTACTCTTTCACGCGAATACTACTAAACCGATTACAATGAAATTTGGAAAAATTACTTTTGATCCCGTAAATCCCACAGGAATGGGAACTATGCGGGTTTTTCTTTGAAAACGCATGTATATTAAGTATGTATTTCAATAGTAGTTTCTCATCTATGAGAACTGTCATTTAATCAACCGTTTAATTTTCACATAGTTACACATTTAAAGTAAATGTGTAAAAAAAATTCCAAATAAAAATTCACTCACACACAAATGTATTTATTATCTAAAGGAACAAAAAAAAACGTAAGCGTAAGATTGCACAATTCTTCTAGAGTATCCATCTTGATAACACGCAGGCTCGAAACACAATCTAGCAAATTTCGACGGCGTCCAATCTACACGTCTCATGTTTTATACCCATTTTTTATTTAGCTCTGGAAATCTAAAACAAAATGAATTTATTAATAATCTAAAAGAGAAACAACAAACTAAACAGATAAGTCAAATAAAACAACCACGTGGTATTTTTTATTTTCCTGCTGTAGAAAATTTACATCTATTATTTGCTACAACAACTACATATAAATCTGATATAAGAAACAAAATAAATAAATCAACGTTAATATGAAATAGATTTTTTGTCATAAATCGATAATATACGCTAGATGTGTTACAACACTACGGTGGTAAACAAAATGCCAAACGTGATAATATTGTGACATTTTTTAAAAATTATTTAATTCTTTTGTATTCCACAACCCCATAAAGTGGGTAAATGTTACAGTTACAACATAAACTTATAAAAAAACGCTTGATAAAACCTTCAAATAGGGTTAGAACATAAATATTTATCAATTTGCTGAAAATCACTTACCGATGGAAAGATATTTTTTCATTGTTTTCATCCAAAACTCCCATTCGACTAGTAATAGCCGGTAGCTAAACATACAATAGTCATTTTAGCACACTGACAAATAAAAAGAAACACTATACACTTTATATTTTCTAAATATTTCGTTAAAAACACTTAATGCACCGAGACCTCCAGCTGGAAGGCAAACAAAACATAGCCGGCGCGCTACGTTTGAAGACAGTGCAGATACTCTATCGCTATCTCAATCTGACTTATGCTGTTATTGACTAAGAGTAAGTAGATTAGAAAATATGTATTTTGTTCTGTCTCAATATAAGAACTCTATAGGTTTATTCCTCTGAGCTCAAACCCTTTAAATGACTGATTTTTGTCCATCAATGTCAGTCTGTCAATATTTTCATATTTCCAAAAGTTATTCATATTTTAAACGAATACAACCCATTAAAGTTTCGTTTTAACCTACGAGTTCATAAATGTATAATTCCAACGCGCCGGGATTACAATACCCGCGCTGTCATTTCAATGAAATAGTAAAAAATGTTTATCAGCAAAAAACACAGCCACCAGTCGGTTCGACAACAAAAATCGTGGCACGAGACACGTTGACCGTTCCATTGCTTGTTCCATTGTGTCTTTTTATCACTCGGAGGGAACGGTCGTTTCGACACACCGAAACAAATGCTTTAATTTGGCGCCAATGTAAATCCACCTTTATTGTAACTGGTTAAAACTGGTTTGGGAGTACCACGTGTTTAATTTTACGCTTAGCAGGATGGGATTATAGAGCACTTTAAGCAAATTTGTACTTTATGTAAGGTTTATAGGATGGAGATGCTACGTTGATAGCCAGGTTTTTGGTAGTTGGGCAAATGCTGTCACGTTTTGGTGTACAAAGCTGAGTATTATATCGGGTTCCCGTCTGTATGAGAGAATGCTGTTAATCACAAATGCTTTGTACTTTACAGTTCGTCAGATCCGCTTTTTTCGATACTGCAATCTCGCTTTTCCCCTTACTTCTTAAATAAAATGATACATTTCTTCAGAATTGTTGTTTTTTAACCAAGTTAAAGCAGAAGAAGACCTCAATTCATTGTGTTATTTCACGAAAGAGAAATCGATAAGTAGATATTTTCTTCATTTCAATGCAGTCAAACAATGATTTCATTTTTTCAATTTATAAAATGAATGTAAAATTGTATATTCGAACAAACATACCTTTCTGAGTAAGTATGTGTATCCACGAAAATAAAAACTGAAATAAAATAAGTATTTTCTAGGAATAATATTCAAAGTAAACAATAATAAGTAAACATAAAATGAAACATGTAAAACGTAAATCGAATACAAGTAAACCACATTGCACTCATAAAAATCAGGGACAATTCCTACGTCCTACATTTTGAGAAAAAGAATTTGAATGAACTTCTTTAGCCTCAAACATAAAAACTTTAATATATATACTTTTCAACTTGATAGCTGAAAACTAGGGTGTCCAATTTATTATAATAAATTTGTAACGAAATTGCCTTTTAATGAAAAAACGTATTTATTCGGAGCAAAGTATCAAATTACACAAAATTACATATTATTATTTCACGTAATTATCTCGTCTGGTAAATAAAAAATATATATTTACATGTAAAAATCATGTTTTGATAGAACTTCTTTAATCCTAACATACCATCGACTTAAAAACCCCAACTTGGCCAGCCCAAGGTAAAGCCAAGTCCAAGGTAACTTGTCAAGCCTAAACTATTACGAAGAAAAATTTCAGTTCAAGCAAAAAAAAATTGGTTGTCTGTAAAGTCGGTTTACTGACGATAGTTGAACGTGACAACGTCTTAAGGCCGATTGTGCTTCTTTGTCGCTCGTTCCGCGCTCTCGCTTGCACTTCAAGCCTCACATGGAACGCCTCAGAGCGAGGTAACGCCGCATGAGTCATGTTTTTTCGTGCGTACAGCCGACACTTTCGAATTATAAGACGTTGTCACGTCAAAAATTTGCAATATAAATAAATAATTTCCCCCAGCTGGCAACCCTAAAAGCACTCGGCATTTTTCCTCACTGTATTAGGCCTGAACTTAGTTCCAGGGTTACATTCAGTTCAAATGAATGCGCAACAAGTAGAAGTTTTAAGTATAAAAGTTCCTGAATGGCCCTTGATGGAAGGAACTGGTTTATGTGAGCTCTCTCCAACTCATATCACTTATATATTTATACCGCTCTATTGTACTGCTGTAAAATTCATGTGTCCGTGTTTTATATTTTCTAGCAAGATCAAGTTATACCATTTTTAAAATATGTCTTTTCGTTAGATTCGGTTATTCTGCCTTTAGTTTTTCGATAAAACAAGGACACTAATATATTATTGCAAACGTACCGTCAAATGTGGCTACTTGACCTTTACTTGGCAACTTGACCACACCTTCCGTTTAACAACAAAATATCAAATTTTGTAGAATTGAAAGCAAATTGACCTAACGTATCGATGTTGGTAGGTTTTTAAAATATTAATTGGCAACATATTTTAATTTTAAAGCAGTAACGCTGTTGGTTCTCGCAATATAACGTATCGAAGTGTGACTGTGACTAAGGATCTTTTGTCGGTGTCAGTATTATTATGTTTGTAGAGCTTAAACTGTACATCTCAGGTGAGTACAGTTTTGATATGTTGTGTAATAAACCCTAGAGATTGATTTTACAGTGGGAAATATCCAATTTTAGGCTCATCTGTCGAAATATTTGCTTGGGCATTGATGCCTCAGGTTAGGTCAAGTTGCCATTGACCGCTGCGTGGCAACTTGACCGACGCCTAGGGTTGACACAAAAAAATAACGTGACTGCATTTTTTCCTTTTTTTATCTGTTTCGAGTTTTGCATAGTAAAATCAATAAATTTGCTGCAAATTTCGGACAATCCAGATACTTATACTCTCTTTGATGACAACGATTTAGCATATTTCTAATGAAAAATAAATGTTTCCTTACCTATTAATAAATACCTATAAGTATTTTGTAATATACATATACGTATTAAATTTAGTTTAATAAATAAATAGTTCATTAAAATTTGTGTTTTGTTTGTGACAACCCTATCCGACATGTAATGCTTTGTATGAAATCATTACAAATCCCGTGGCAACTTGACCAGGTAGCCAGAGCCTAACAGTTTATTGTAAAGCTTCGGGCTGCAATATTTAAAAAGTTGAAGACTTAAAAAATAATAGCAACTTAGCCTAAAACAAGAATGTTAAGCATCTACCTATGAAAGCTAATGTGCAAGGTCAAGATACCACATCAGTGTCAACTTGACCTGTATTACGTTTATTTGTAAATAATGTCAGATTCAATATATTTTAAAGAAATACCTAGTAAAAGTGAATGATGAAATCATTCATGACATGAACAAATCATAAAATGTTAATAAAAGTTTAACATAAATAAGTTAGCTAAGAAAAAGTAAAAAAATGTGGTCAAGTAGCCACATTTGACCGGTACTTATATTCTTAGTCGAATGCTATGAGAAAAAAGGTACAGATGCGATCATGCATTACAAAAGAATAACATTTATTTTCAGTAGAATTTTTGCTAGAAATTCGCATCAGTTATTCATGTTCAACCGAAAAGAATTGAACTTCCTTCAACTTTAAAATAATCCCAACCACCACATAAGAACAGAAACTTTTTGAAGAAATATAAAATCATGAAAACGCTATACTTTAATGTAATAAAACAAATATCATGCTGGAATTTCATTCGTGGCGAATGACCGTTAATAATTGAGCTGATCCAATATTTAGAGATTTAATTAAAATTTCCTGCTATACATTAAGCGCTGTAAGCGTTTAATGCGTGTTCACTTAATCAGAATACAAAATTCCACGCCCTTTCCATAGATTTATTAAATCAATTACGTAAAGGTTGGTTTATATCTTGATCTCACGATTTCTTATTAGTAATAAAACTTATTTAACCAGCAGCTGTAACACGAACCATTTTGATGCTGTTAGTTATCATGTAAATATTTTATGACGATTTTGTTTGTTTTTTTTTTAATATTAACTTATAATTTTATTTATTCAAATAAAGTTATTTGAAATAAAAGTATATGTCAATTTAATTTGACATCTTTTGCCTATAATAAGATACTATGTAAAATCCTAAGGTAAAATCGTTAATTATAGTCGGGTCAAAGTACCTAGTAATAGTAAAAGGACCAAACATTACGTATATTTTATAAAATTATTTTATTTTATATATTTTTACAATAAATACGTAAATATAAATTCATACTGGCTCTAAAACATAAACTTTTCCCGTCGGTAAAACTTCGTAGTTCAGAGTATATTATCGAAATTACATTTTAAATTAGGTCAGTTGAATGCTATAGGACTGTTGCAAGCTATAATTTTGTTCTTAGATCGCCAGGGTTTCTCGTTCCTAGAGTTATTGCTTCAATTACAATATGATTTATTACGGAAGCTAATTACAACTTGACAGGGTATTAGAAAACAAGCTTCCAATGTTCTTGCTACATTTTTTACATGATCTATTTATTTTTTAGCTTACACTGTTTGTACATCTTATATGGAGGTACTATATATGACTTTTAAAAAGCTGAAGAGTTTGTTTGTTTGAACGCGTTAATCTCGGGAACTACTGGTCCGATTTGTAAAATTATTTCTGTGTTAAATAGCCCATTCATCGAGGAAGGCTATAGACCAAACAGAAGCCGAGCACTGTGGGTAAAACCGCGGAGCACAGCTAGTATAATGTATATACAAACAGCCTAGGTCATATTATATATACGGAAATGGGAAAATAGTTAACGATTTATATGAAAATTTACATCTAAATATAATTTCTAAGTGTAAAATAAGGCTCTATTCACATCTTTGGGTAGCATTTATTAAATTAAACCAGTCTGTAATGTATATCTCTGATCCTAAAACATTATCAGAGTAATTTTTTTTAATTTAAAAAACTATGATTAATATTGCAAATCTCTTACATTAAACTTACTCGGAATAACCTATATGTCTTATACCCTTTTCACAAAACCTTAAGCTCTATTAAATAAACACCATCTCCCAATTCAACAACACTATAAATTCGCGAATATATTAAAAATCATTATTGAAATTTACAATACCTCTGATAAGTTATCACTCACGTTTATCAATATTTCGTTACCCGATAATAAATTACGTTGACGTGATACTAATGACACCCCTTTAATATTAATGAACGCTGATTTAATATGGATATTCGATACTTTTGTTATTTTAGTCTGTATGATATTGCTAAAACTTATATAGGTAATATATATAAGGCAGGTGGAAACAGTCAGCTGAAAATGGAGTTCAATTCGATTTTCTAATCTAAAAATTTTTTTTGGCATCTGCTTTGACTAAAATAGAAAAGAAACCAAGGATTTTTGAAGTGAAACTTCTTTATCGGGGTTGGAAAAAAAATTAGTGTAACATTTTTTCGTTACGCGCCATCTTTTTCTTATCCCTACCACGCGGGATTCGACGTATTTCTGTAAAGTTGCATATAGTAAATTATTTTTTTTTAATAATGTCATAAAGAAGTTTCACTTCTTTCGTGTGTACACTAGTACACGCACACATTTTTTTTTTTACTACAGAAGTATCCAATGCATAATCTACAGCATTCAAGCGGAAGGATATTTGAAGAAAAACTAATTAATAAGTAGGTTTCTCTTGTATATAGAACAAGATAAAATAAAAGGTATCCTTCATTAAAACTCCTATTATTAGATAAGATATACTTAGCTGATCACAGACAAGACATCTAACTTAGTTAACTTCGCTCCTACGCAGAATAAGTAACATACAAATCTTTGGGAAACTAAATCTTATGGGCCAAAACCTATTTTTATTGGTTTCTTTATATAGAATAATTATTATAGCATAACCTATTGTATATTATTTGCACGTAAGAGCTACATTGGACTTGTGCTAATATTCTTGTTCAAATCAATAATTGTATAACTAGCTGATATAATCAATATTTTAATATAACAAAGACCGATAAATCACATTACGAGTTGACAAATAAAGAAAAGTAAGCAGATCTCGATCCAATCATTTAATCATAGGTACTAGGTATATAAATAATACAATGGAGAATTAAAACATATTTTATTTGCATTTCTGATTTCACTTTACGCAAAATATCGAAACAATGTTTTTACCAGAAACTTTTACGCCATCTCAAAGGAACGAATACATTCTTCTTAAAATAATATACTACAGTTTATATGATAGGAAGTCGACTCGATAAACTTTAAGAAAGTTCGCGGTCTTGTTTGCCAGTGTAACATACATTTACTTACCTATATTAGAATAATTACGTGGATCAACACAGAGCAAGCAGCCTCGCGAAGCAATGTATGCTATCACTTTCAGCATGATAAGAATGATTACGCTACACTGTGTCGCACCCAGTCCATGCCCCGTACGTACCCAGGGCGTGGCACGATCGAATATTACTTTTTTTTAATTCTAATTTTATTTAGGAACTTTGAGTCAGCAATGAGTATGTCAGTCCCATAGTATATGCAAAAACTTAACTAGTCTACTAATATTCGCCGTGTGAATATGTAGACCATCCTAGCCGCATCCGTATTAGATTGTATACTTTTGAAACGGGTGAAATTTCGATGGTAAGTATAATAATATGTTTGTATTGATACTGTTTAAGTGTAGCATGAATCATGCTTTCCTCGGCTGAGCCACGTCCATACAAACCGAGGAGCTGCTTCGCGCAGTAAATGCTTCGCGAGGATGCTCGCTCTGTGGATACCCTATATTGTATACCAAAAGTTTCGTTCCGTCACAAACAGCTAAATGAAATGACCTACATCTACAGTCTCCCATTTTGCCTTAAGTTACTTTGTTTACATACCTACGGTTCCAGTATGTTAATAAATTAAATATTTATAAATTTTATTCACTGTATCTTACACGTTGAAATTTAAAAAATCATGAAACAGAGTATTAGACTACAAGCCCGCATAGGACAAAAATATCGGTCAAATGAACCACCAGGGGACATATCTAGAACGATAGCAGAGCAA
>CAJQZN010039449.1:0-16700 GCA_907164685.1 Colias eurytheme | reverse complement strand
CGGTTTTCGTCAATGTTCACATTAGCAAGATTTATCTTTCTTTTACCCGGAGCATGAGAAGTGTGAATCTTTTTATGCGAAATGGCCACTCGTGCCACCACTAGCGAGTGATCAGTATCGCAGTCAGCGCTATGAAAAGTGCGTGTGTGAAGGATCTCTCGTAGGTCCCTGGAACGGGAGAGCACGACGTCCAACTGATGCCAATGGCCAGATCGTGGGTGTTTCCAGGAAACTCTGTGTGATAGTTTACCCTTAAAGAATGTATTGGTTACGCAAAGACGATGATCAGAGCAAAACTCTAGCAGTCTTTGACCGTTCTCATTAATATTTCCTACACCATGGTATCCAATACAACTGGGCCATGTGGAGAAATCCTGGCCCACTCGGGCATTAAAGTCACCAAGAATATATAGGCGGTCACCTGTACTCACTTTACTTACTGTCTCGTCTAATTGATTGTAGAATTGGTCTTTTGTCTCTTCCGAAGATGTTAGTGTCGGAGCATAAGCTGTGATGATAGTAGCAAACCCATGGACAGTGTTGAGTCTCAGGACCATTATGCGCTCTGATATTCCTTGGGGACTCTCAATAGCTGGTAACAAATCATTGTGGACAGCAAAGCCAACTCCCTGCTGACGAATATCAGTGTGACATTTTCCCTTCCAGAAAAATGTGTATGATGATTCACGCAATGAGCCTTCATCTGGTAGTCTGGTTTCTTGTAGAGCACATATTTTTATTTGGAGTCTACTAAGTTCTGCATCGATTACAGCCGTTTTTCGTAGATCTTGTATGCTGTGTGAACCTTCGCAGGTATCCGGAAGGCCTGTCCTCATAGTTCGGACATTCCATGTCGCGATGCGCATGGTTTGGCGTTGTATAGTTTTTTTCTTATTTAGTTCCTTGTTTGTAGGTGTAATAGTCAACGACACTAGTCATCTAGTCATTGTCTAGTGCTCTCTACACCCTATAAGAGCAGACCAATATCGGGACGGATCGATACCTTACTGACCGGGGGCTGCCCGGTTTAGAGCGGGCGGTAATCGAACAATGGATCTTCGATGGATCCTCCCACTGCCAAAAGTGACCCCTAGCGTCTGCAATTACGTCCATTTATGCCGACTTATCACTGGTAACTGCCACTTTCCGTGTTGTTAGCCACGCAATTGACGTGGGTGGAGTGGCCTCTCCACAGACAAAACACCGCCTGGGTCGGTTTTAAGGAAACGCAGGGTTGCCCAGAGCCTACGCTACCCTCTCGGCATCACTAGCTTAGTCCACAGGAATGGCAAGCCAATACGTGCGGAGCTAGATCTGCTGCAGGAATCTGCCGTGTATTTCAGGTTTGACCTTACTTACGTCTAACGGAGATACCGTTCCGGGTTTGTATTCAGAGTTTTCCTTCTCCTAGATGGGTTGCGACCCAACGCTTGGAGGCCTATCCCCCCCTTAAATAGAGCGATTAGAGATGGGACGCTCCTTTAGACCTTAGTCGCCTTCTACGACACCCTAGTCTTATGGTAGGGTTGGTGCTATTCTAAGCCGGACACCACACGGCTAAATTTCGAGTAGCAATTTAGTAATAATAGATAGGAAGTTAAACACAATTATTTAATTAAACATTCTCCAATTGTGGCTCGTGGGACCCGCATTCACAAAAAAGCTTTTCAAGTAAGTATTCACCATTAGGTGCAATGAAATGTTTATAAGCAATGAAGCAGACTAAATTTTGTTGATCGGTATCAATGTACTTGTAAACTATAATATAAATAACTACTAGCTTTCCACCCGCGACTTCGCCCACTTTGTCTCATTTACCGTACTTGAGATTCACTCTATCTATTAAAAAAACCGCATCAAAATCCGTAGTTTTAAAGATATAAGCATACATAGAGATGTAGGAACAGAGAGAGCGACTTTGTTTTATACTATGTAGTGATGATATTGCTAAAAATATTTTTTATAGATCATTTTTACGAGAAAAACCAACTAAAAAGAACCCAATTATCCAATAGTCGGCGCTAAATATGCAGGTTTTAATTTTTTATCGACACTTTTTAAAATATGTATTAGAATTAGATGGAACTCAGCCAACTTCGATCTAACGGTTGATGGCTGTAGACCTTGTCTTTGTATAACACTCTTAAAAGGTATTGTTGAATTTCAATGGGGTGAAAAAATATAAGTCAAGATGATGCTTTTATCAAATTCTTTTTAACAATTGGTTGGAAGCGGTATTTTAAACGCACCCACATTCTATTGTTTGAATTTCAAACGTGTATATTGATATCCCTTCCTTTTTTATGTCTTGTGCATCTGCGAATGCATTTGGATCTTTCTGGTCTTTAAATAATAGATTTCACCTTAATTTATGTAGGAGTTTCAAACATTTTTGGAATTTTATTTGCTTAGGACTTTGCATAGATTCAACCATCAAATATGATCATTTTATTTTATTTTTAATTATTTATAGTTGCTATGTTTATAATGTTCGATTTTTATTTTGTTAAATTGGACCATTATTTACTCCCATGACTACATTTAGTACTTTTCGTGTGTCTTCTCTACATATGAAGGTTCTGAATATTTGGGTGCAATCTTGGTGCAAAGGATCTGTAGATTATTGACAACAACTTTCTGATCAATAAAACAATACACAGGC
The DNA here is from genome assembly GCA_907164685.1 of Colias eurytheme. Taxonomy (NCBI): domain Eukaryota; kingdom Metazoa; phylum Arthropoda; class Insecta; order Lepidoptera; family Pieridae; genus Colias; species Colias eurytheme. Next base: position 14,038 of record CAJQZN010039449.1, on the reverse strand, counting down.
AAAACATACGACAGGATAAAATTAATAAACACGCTCCCAAAATGTTTATTGAAATGCTTTCTTCAATGAAATAAGTGTCCTGTAAGAAGGTTAAGCAATGTTAATGTGAACCTTGACCCTGTCTTCACCAGTCGAATAAGGATGTCCTGGTTCACTGCAACGTCATTTTGCGACTGTTTGCACTGACAAAATAATCCCGGGGTGGTTGTTATCAATCTTCATACGTGAACCGAAATAAAGGCGGGCCTCCCGTCTCGCGTAAGTGGTACGATCTGCAAATAAGGGTTTATTATTTTTTGGGAGCATAATAATTCACATAAATAATAATAGTAATGAAGATGAAGATTAATTAAATTAAATAAATGCACAATTTATATTTAAATCTGTGTTTCTATTGGTAAAATGGATGCAGTTTAGTTTCAAAATACCCTGCAATCACAAAACAAATGTATGTTTAAATCAATGGTTTAAATACAATTTTAAAATCTATATTTTTCCATTGTATGAGATCTGAATTTGATTTGTGTATTTGTGTATATAAATTGTATCATTAGGTAAAGGATCTATATACCTTAAAAATTTAAAATAGAGCAGCATAGCATAGCTGGATAGTTAAGAGTTCTTTGAAATCAAATCTAATCAATAATCATACTATAGATTTGTACTATTGATTTTACAAATAACGTAGTTTTTCTAAAAAGTCCACCCAGGAAGATTACAGGAAAACTTAAAAAACTTAGTGGTAGTCCACAAACTATCTTGCAAAATTTTCTCCTAACGGTCCAGAAGCCCGCATCGCAGCAATCTTCGCATTTATACAGTTAACGGTGACGCCGCGACCTTGCGGCCAGGACACAATTAGTGCTTCGATCCTTGAGTGCATCCTTACAATACGAACATCGCTTGAAATAGACGTATTGAACTCGAAACCTGTACGACAAACTCACCTATAATGGTCAACCATTATCTAGCAATACTTTGATACGCATGGACATGAGATATCGCATGCTCCATGTTATATAATCCATCAAGTCAGCAGAGGCAGTAACTGACAAATGTTTTCAACGTACGGCTTGTCATTACAGTATTCGCCGGTTAGAAATTTGCATAATCACGCCTCCTATCTTCCAACGAGCCTAAATAGCATCTTAAGTTACTCGGGGCGATAGGAAATTGCTTTAAGAGTTAAGCGGTAATTACTGTTATCGTGTAAACCAACTATGGTGAAGTCTCGAGCGTATCCTGCGTTCATTTAACGGTTCTATCGAATTAGATATTGACCCAGAGAGGAAAAATTAGCTGCGGCACGGGTCAGCTCCGTATGGTTTATAATTGTTCTAATAGCATAAAAATAAGCGGCTAAGAGTAATCTTGTTAAGAGGTGAACTCTGTAATGATCGCTTCGAACGCAGGAGATTAGCCTCGAAGGCTATAATTGTTATGGGCTATAAAGCAAAATGTTTGCTTTGATTGGAGACTATATAATTATTAATAAATACTGAAAAACGTGTTGGAAAATATAATACATTGTAAATACAGAAAAAAAAACAGTTTTAGTTATAGAGATTATTAAGGATTTGCTAAAATTACTGTATTTAACTGGTATGACCTTTTGATGACAATGTTTCGGGAGATTAACGTCAACATTGTTTGAAATATCCAAATTAATTGACATTGTTGATTCCAGCAGGAAAGTGACGAATGGATAGTTTATATAAATCGTTATTTTTAGCAACATACCCTCATAACGTCTGTCAGAGGGCTTGGCAGGTTTCAGATTACATCACAATAGGCTGATTATGTGAACGGTAGTCTTATTAAGGCAATTACACGGTTCAACGACCTTAATGATTCTGTCACTACATTTGAATTTGTTTTTTTAACCGCCCTCTATAATATACATCATTGTTGAAGTAAAAGTGACCAAAGATTATGAAATTGTACACTGTATCGTATTGTATCGTAATGTGTTAGTGGTTTCTACCTAATTTATGTTTTCTCTGAGAGGCAATAACATATAGACCGGGAGATACTGACACAAAATTTCGAGTCATTTGTAACAGGATGGCGGTTCTACAGGGTTCTTAGTACGCAATGACAAAAAGAAAAATGATGGTGTAAACGCTGGTACCGGCGGCTTAGTCGCGTGGGCGTTAGTCGAACTCGTCGGAAAATAGCGAAAGTCAAACGATTTGTAACAGTATGGCACTTATTTTTCCTGTAAGTTTGAGGATCAACGAATATAAATACAAAATTTCAAAGATCTAGGTGTTGGAAATCCTCACTTATATAAATTAATAATAAATTTATTTTTCAAGTATGACAGCACTTTTTCCCCCTACTAGAAGTATGGCAAATATAATAATGGTCACATTTTATCAAATACTCTCCAAAAAAGCCAAATGCAATACTGGTACAAAAAGATAGGCGAAATAAAAAAATTTTGCAGATTTTCGGCGGTATGGCGACCATTTGGAATCGTCCGAAAAGTATGGCATGGCGATTTTCGTAAATGGCTGCACGACGATGGTTACCTGTGCAAAAATTAGCTTGGTACAAATGGTTGAATAATTGTTTTTTTTAAATCAACACATTCGCGTCGGTATGGCGGACTGTAAGTCATACCAGAAAAGTATGGCATGACACTACCGCCTACTTCTTTTTTAATGCTATCGGTAAATTCTAAAATTTTTGTGTTACAAATCGTTTGACTTTCGCTATTTTTCCGACGAGTTCGACTAACGCCCACGCGACTAACCCACCGGTACCAGCGTTCACACCATCATTTTTCTTTTTGTCATTGCGTACTAAGACCCCTGTAGAACCGCCATCCTGTTACAAATGACTCGAAATTTTGTGTCAGTATCTCCCGGTCTAATATTACATTTATGAATAGTAAATATTACACAATATTTACTACTACTATGTATGTTGTAAATGTAATGTAGGAAGACTCATCTTTCAACATTAACCGTTATAAGCAAAGTCTCTACTACATGACCCATTCTGGAGACCTTAATATGACTAAGCAAGTAAAATTTATAAGTTCTAGAGTGGAGAACAGTTAAGAAAACACCAAAGAATTTAATTTTATTCTACACGGACTCTACTATATTCTGGAGACCTGATGATGACTAGGGTGGAGAACATCTCACCTACAGAGATAATATAAAAGATGGAGTACATTATTTGACGTAATTCTATAGAACGGCCTCTATCAGGCAAATGTATTTAGCGTTCTCTGTACATCTCTACATACCTAGTAGGAATATTTCTTATAATGATATTTAAAATGACGCCTTATTTGATTATTATACTATTGGGTTGTAGAATAAAAACGCCTTCGTTACAATTAATATTTTATTATTCCTTCGGTACAGTCACTTGATAGTTTTCTTAAATCTTAAATAAATCACAAGGCACGGCTATGGCACTTATAGACCGCACTGGTCGGCTGTTTAAGATCAATTGGCTCGCTGATCGTCTCTTCAAAAAATGTAAGCGATCGACTGACAACTAACCGACTGGAGGGGAGGTTAAGTTGTCAGGTGGTAGATTATAAATACCAGAAAACCTTGTCGAAGGAAATGTACTATGTATGATTTTAAAATTTGTAACACGAATCTATTTCTTTCTTCCTCCGAGAGTCACTGCAAAGGAATTATTTTTATATAATTTATATTTTTATGAATCATGAAATCATCGGTTCACCCAGTTAAAAGTGCGGAGGTAACGGAACCAACAGAGTTCAGTTGAATTGAGAATTTCGTCCTTGAGGCGTCGGTTAAAAATGTTGTTATCGGTTTAAGTCAGTTTTGACTTTCCTACGATTTTATTATAGTATCAGATTTTCGGCGGTATGGCGACCATTTGGAATCGTCCGAAAAGTATGGCATGACGATTTTCGTAAATGGCTGCATGACGATGGTTACCTGTGCAAAAGTTAGCCTGGTACAAATGGTTGAATTGTTTTTTTTAAATCAACACATTCACGTCGGTATGGCGGGCTTTCAGTCACAACGAAAAGTATGGCATGTCACTACCGCCTACTTCTTTTTTATGGGCTATCGGTAAATTCTAAAATTTTTGTGTTACAAATCGTTTGACTTTCGCTATTTATCCGACGAGTTCGACTAACGCCCACGCGACTAGTCCGCCGGTACTAGTGTTCTGACCATCATTTTTCTTTTTGTCATTGCGTACTAAGACCCCTGTAGAACCGCCATCCTGTTACAAATGACCCGGAATTTTGTGTCAGTATCTCCCGACTCCCGGCCTAATATAATATTTTACTGCCAAAAATTATCGACACTGGATATTATTCAATGACGCCTCTCAAAAACAAAACTAATTTTCAAACAGATTTTTATATCTTTACATACCTATTTTTAACTTTCATTTCATGAACTGCTCATGTAAATATCTATAACAATCTGGTTTAATTTAACAAAACATTCAATTCGGTGAATTTTAGCGTTATTTTGCAAAAAAAACCGCACGTACAGTCCCCCGTCCGAGTCGAACTGACACCGTCAAATTTCGTCGAAAATATGCAATATAGGTGAGGTTTTATGTGGGTTTTATTATAAATTCAAGTTTTTTCTTGATAATTTAACAATAATAATGAAAATTGAAAATACAATCAATACACATTGTTACAAATATTATAACATATTTTTTGGTATAAATTTCATGTATAAATATGTAGCCGTTTTCCCAACAAAATGCGTTTTATGTTCAAAAAGGGGTTGATTTGTATGTATTTTTTTATGTTCAGGCCGTTCTAAAATGAAAAGTAAACAATACACTTTGTTAATTATATCCTTGAGTATCACATATATTTTTTTTAAGACAATCGTACCAACAGTTTCCTCAACAAAATTCAATATGTATAAGGTGTTTTTCGGTTTTGACCATAGTAATCCCCTTAACTTGGCTGGATTATTTACGTCATTTTGGCAATTCTAGACCGGTTGTCATGTTCAAAGCTAATCTCCTCACTTTATAAAGGTAGAGGATATATTGTTTCCTTATTTATTTGGTAGAGCAAGCTATAAAAAGCTGACCACAATCACTACTGATTCACCGATATCCGAACGGCTATTACCAGAGATTTATATTTCTTGGAGTTAGGAAACATGGTGGGGTATCGTGCCAAAAACTGTTAAGTCGTGTCTTAACCATAGTTATTAGTTAGAAACTACATGCAGTTATATATTGTTCCGTTAGTTAGCTGTTGACGTTATAACCAAGGATGTAGCTGTTCTTAAAAAAGCACGGGTTAAAGAATTGGTCTTACAGGAAACAATTAATACAACCAGTCTGTCTGAAATACATCTTGAGAGTGTCCTAAGCGTAAAATTTATCTGTGGAATAGATATAATATATTCCAAGAATAATGATATTCAAACTGCACTGTTATACAAGTGAAAATAAGTTTTTTGCTCTACAAACAATAAAGTACTACTTTATCTGGGTCATAATGCATGTCAATGTCCTCTGTTCAATGCTTTGACTCATAAATGATATGTTTTTATATTGTTATAGCTATGTTAATAGGTAACATTGGCTATTGTTGATTGTTCAGACTATAAATGTATAATAATTCTTGGCTTATAAAGTCTATATCCGTCCACCTTATCACGATTATTTAATAAATGCGAAAGGCTTATGAATTTCTTGACAATTAAATAAATATAATATGTATAAGTAAAAATTAGATAATGTAATATCTAAAGCAAATTACTATTAATAATATATAAATAAAATTGATGCTGAAACTGATCACAATATTGAAATGCCTTTACAGTCAGAAAGTAACAAGCTATTACTGACTATTTCTGAAGTATTAACAACAGAAACATAAAATTAATTGCACAGTAAATGTCAGGAAACATATTCAAGAAATTCTTGATTTAGCAGCTGGAAGACAAAATCATAGATTTTTCCTTTTGCACATTTTATAAATGTTTAAATAGATTAAGCTGAAGAGATCGTGTGTAATCGCGCATTGAAATGGACCTTGAATTATGTACAGTCGCTGTTATTATTAGAAAAATAAATAGAATACGCTACCAAGGCCAATACAATAAATAATATTTATTGTTCTTTCAGTTTTACTTCATTTTAAATTATCTGTTTGTTTTATTGATTAATAACATTGTTAAATATTTGTTTATTGATAATTATTTTATTAAATTGTGTCTTCTATATGCTCAACTTATAAGAACCAGGATAGAAGGACGCCTTCGGTAGTCCACTGCTGTCTGGGCAGTAACCGACACAATTTGAGGTTCTTTAATCTTAGGCATGCGTAATTCATTCTCTAAACTTAAAAAAAAAACAAATGCATAATTAAATGCATATGACATACATTCACAACAAACTTTAAAGAAATAAAAAATAAATAATAATCCAGCGTTGGATTCTATTATGCAGAATAACTAAGACGTCTTTCAAATTCAGTCCATGTTTCCATCAGAGAAAACAATCAGAGCGATTGCCACAGATAAAAAACATAATAATTGAAGTATCCATTCTCAATAGCGTTATCCAGTTATTGAACCGGCAAAAAGTACCAGCGATTTGACTGAGAAAGTAGGCCTGTCGATGACTCGACCAGACTGACGCTAGACGGTATTGCAGACTCATTTCAAAGATCACTGTTACGTCGCTCACGAAATGTTTTACGTTCAATGCTGCGTTCTTGACGTAACCGTTATACGCTATTGAATCTATAACAGTAATGAATAAGTTGCATTGAATAGAAAATTCAAATAAGACGAAAAATGTATATTGCAAATTTTTTATTAGATAATAAAAAGTAATCGCTGCTAACCCGGTTGTGGTATAATCAGCTTCGTTTTACTACGCGATTTTTTGGAGATATTGGTAAAAATACTGTTTATTTATTGTTATGAGTAATCATCGATGGTTGTAAAATTATAAAAAAAGATTTCTGAAGATTATTATATTATAAATATAAACAGAATGTTATTAACAATTAACAGCCCACGGAACCTTGTAGCACAGACTATAATAATAATATCTTGTAGTAAGTACCTTGTAACAAAAATTTTGGGATAAAAATCTTGTCACACATTTGAAAGGATTATGAAAATAACTAATTAAAAGTTAAATATATTTTTTAATCCACAGAACGCAAGCACTAAGAAGCTTATCGAATAATCGCAGTGATTTACTTGAAGCTGTTATATAAATGTATTCATCATACGTTATGTGCAGTTACTCTGGTCGCTAATGAAGCTGGTTGCGAGTGTTTATTTTTTATAGTACAGGATTGGCGAGATTGCAGGTGGCAATATAAATAAAACGATAAAAAGTGTGTGCTATTACTCTCTAGCGAATAAGACTGTATTAATTTATTTGATAATGTACCAATATATTTTCAAAGGATCTATAATTCTCATATCCGCTCAATTTCTTTTTAAAGCAATAGCCAATAATCACCTCGATTTTAGAAGCTACAAACAATTTTGTAGGTATAAACAATAAAACATTATTTTTTTGTGGTTATTTTCGTATTTCATAATGTTATAAACTAGACCACATAGCAATGCAACTATACATAATGCAACAATAAATGTAGGTCTTTTATTATACATATAAATATGTGCAGTGTTCGTGCATTTTATCACTTATAAGTGGAGCAATATCATTCAGAGTAAGCGGGTCCGATTAAAGAAACTTCTCTCGATCGTGTAGATACATCAATCAGATGTCTTGTAAATGTAAATAAGGTACATTTATAGCTTTTTACTTAAAATTTTATATTAATTTACATCAGTTATTACTTTATTTGGTTAATATACGTAAATTGGATGTGGGCCACACACATTGAAGTGTCATAAGGACACGATTTTCCATTATGGAGACTGCAGATTTGGTTAAAGAACAAGATGTTAAAACTAGTAGCAATACTAGAAATATATTCTGTAATACGCGTTAAGTATTATTGTAAAAATAATTATAATCAAGCCTAGCATATGTTTAGTTACTTAATCGACGATCAATGATTTTCCTCAGAAATGTGTTAGTTAAAAAAATCTTAAAAGCTTTCCAAAACAAAACATTTCGAAAGCATTCATTTTTTATGCGGCACACTTAATCCCACTTAGCAAAAACTGTTTCAAAGCCAGCTGTATATTCAATTGTATTGCAAGGCAGACTTGTTGATATAGAATCGATTCCGACTAGTACAGATCAATAGATCAATCAGTATCGACATTGTGCTGTATCAAGAACCCTAATCAATATTATTTCTGCAAACATATGTATTATTATAATAATGTATGAAGCATATATGAATATAGCACATATATGACCTACTTTTGATTGTCCTAGGTATAAATTGAATATAATAGCATTAACAATTTAAACGGATACGTTAATTACAATATTTACTTCCATTCAGCATTATTTGTAGTGTCAATTATTTATCATTTTTCCTATTCACATACAAATATCAGGTAATCGATGGAAATTCAATTTCTAATCTAACAATCGCCAAAAGTTTGGAGAAAAGTTTACCTACTTTCAAACGTCTTCTATAAACACACATATTCTTCGTCTTCGGGCACAGAATATAAACTACAGTAGACTAAGACACAATGTAAATAGGCTTTGGGGCAGAAAATTATAGCAGAAAAAGTTTCGTTGAAACTTTTTCCATATTAGTTCGCTTTGAGAAAATACTATTTCTCGAAAAGAGGACATGCCAATTTAAAATCTTAATTAATTATCATCTATAATCTGACGACTTTCAAAAGCTCACCACAAAACTAATGACTGTATCGTTAAATGAAACTATAAAATGTTTCCACACAGCAGCATAAGGTAAAACCGATGAATAACTATTACCAATATTTGTTAACCTCTCATTTGAGGTCGGCCATGTTTCCTGTATTGAAATGCCTGGTGCAAGACATCTTTGAGCCCTAAAATATTACCTCTAAGGATTTACGTTACAAAGGAATTGCTTTTCTATCTCTCTAATGGTAGGGTTTAAAGTTGTTTGCACGCATGTTTATAGGCCTAATATCAAGATGACAAATTACACTTTGTTCCTCCGCACCATAGGTGGTCCTATTAGCAGCAAAGTGATAGTATTTATCACTGAAGTTTTGATACTGTTTATTATAATTTTTTATAATTTTGATTAAAAAAAAACATTATAAATGAAAAATCTCGTTTTGAAAACAGGAAATTAAAACTAATGTTTCGAGTGAGATGTATGATTTAAAAGAAGATAAGGTGTAATATTTTTATATCGCGATCATGAAAGGTGAGTATTAAATTAATTTTAATCAACATTCATATTTACTTATACTATCTAAGTACTTCATTTAACGGTTCAGATCGCCATGTAATTTTATTAATATCAGTATTATTTCCCACAACCATTAAAATTTATGCTCTTGCAAACTTAATGCCTTCTCGGTCATAATTTTATGGCATCTTTTTATTCCGTTTTAGGTCTTTAATATAAATATGCATAAACAACTTCTCACGCATCTATCTGACGTTGAATTGTTTTGTTTAATAGCAAATTCGTGTAATAAATTGTAAATGGAAGGAACATCTTTCTAAATCGTGACCGTGTAGTTGTATAGCATCCTGGAGCCAAGGTCTAGGCATATTAACCTTTCTCTTAGTTTTTGAGAGTAATGTCTACTTCAAATGTCAGGGCACTATCTCGATACATGACAATAGATTGTTGATAGCACATCTAATGGTCTCAATGTTAAGCCTGAATTTACGCCGTTAGTACACCGACGCATTCGCGTGCGGCAGCGAATCTCTGCGAAACTACTGCGTAGCGAAATATCTGCGGAACCTTAGTAAACAGCAATGTTTTCGCAACTTTTTCGCAATGCGTCTGTGTAATGGCCATTTCGCAGTTCCTTGCGAAACAATACTGATAAGGACGCAACTATTTCATCTATCTATGTGCTAGAGTGAGACATATCATATGCGAAAACCTGCCATACTACTGACAGATTTTTCGTTGTTTTGCTGCCGCACGCGAATGCGTCGGTGTACTAACGGCGTTAATATGAGGATCAAATTGAATAAAATGTTAGGATCAGTTAGTATGACAAGATAATAACGTGTCACTTAACACGATTTGCTATTTAGCGAGCTTATTATAATTAGCATCAAATTAATGATTATACAATATTTATCAATACCCGACGTATACGTATTGGTCACGCTCTTATAGCTAAACCACAACCTTGATTTGGATGAAATTTTTCGTGAAAACACATAGGTACTTTTTTACGGAGGCACAGAATCCACAAGTGAAATCGGGGAGAGTAAATCGTCATGATAATCTCACATTCTTAAATTAAACATAACTAATTTCATTGACACGTACCTTATATGAAACAAAAAATGTATATGTATTTGAATTGATGTATAGATAAGGGAAATATAAAATAATTAACTAAGAACCTTTGTTGATTGTCTGTATGTTTCACACAAACCAATGCAAGGTGAAATAAAAATAAAGCATGTTTCATGGGATTCATGTAATAGCAGCGAAGAAATGTAACTGAAGTATACACGTTTTTATGTACGTAACTTATTACTATCCTTGTTGTCATACAAGCTCCATTGTGTTTATATAACGTATAGATAAATGTATTGATGTATTCCTTCAAGATAATACAATTCTCGCAGTAGGTGGTCTTGTTTTACATTCACTAATATATTCAATGTTCGTGCGTTTCCCGTTACATTGTCCACAATTCCTCGAATATATCCTAGTATTTGATTCCGACGAATTGATTTGACACTTTTTATTGCACTGATCTAATCTACCATAGCAACGAGCGTTTCAATCGACTTCTGATGGAGTCATGGCTATGGGAATCGAAGATGTAGCTCTGCTTTTATATCACGAATTCGGGTAGAGGTTATCTGGTTATTATTATAAGCACACTTTCTCCCATGGCCCTACTGATAATCTCCAACTATAAAATTCAAACACGTAAAAATTTTGCAGCGGAGTATTTTGCGTGTATTTTAATGGGCTCGCAGAATCGTTACCTAGTATCTAATCTGTGTCGTAACACTACAATGCAATACCACTTTTAATAATTGTGAAAATTACCTAACAATTTTAAAGTTATGCCTCAAATTTCAAAAGTAGCTGAAATATATATATTTTTAGGAATAAATAGATAATAAATAATCAAATCAAATCAAATCAAATCATTTATTTATAAGTACATATAATAAATAGACTCCCCAGCATACAATTTAAAAATTACTATCCAGTAAGTACAATTAATTTACAATAACTGAATAATAAACTGAATTTTTGGACAACTTTTTCTATGAATTAAAGAATACATACAACATTTTAAATCTAGTATACAAGCCAAATGAACCCACGTTTAATAATAATAATACGTAATTCAAAGATAAGCAAAAAGTAGAAAATGAGAAATAATTATAAACATTGTGGTCGAACAAAGCACACGTATAAGATATTAAGGTAGTTATCAACCCATCGCGAGACATAACAATTCAAATACAACTATCAACAAAGTTAGAAAAAACAATTGCCTCCAATGACTAAGGTAAGGTCAGCAGACTATTGCATAAAAACAACGAGACAACGCTTCATTGCCTTCGCAAAAAGACGAAAAAAAGGTATTACTGACTGTATCCGGCAATTACCCCATGATTTGCTATTTATTTTCAGTCTAGCAAGCTGTTTAGCACGTCAAAGCGATTTATCGTCATGGTTAGATAACTTGAGATTGCCAGATACATATCGAATTGAAATAAAACTGGCTTTCTGTTAATTTTGAATTCAGTCTTAAAACAAACGACTGTCTTATCAAGAATCGTCATCGTGATTTAGATCAAATGCCTAACTCTTTATGTAAATTAGTGAGAATAGTATGATATTGTGTTTACTTCAACTATATTATTATAAGAAACGCTAAAATAACGTAATTTATAAGAAAAAACACAATTATCGAATACAATGAATAAAACAATAAATACGGCAACTCTATATTCTTTAATAATTTATAGCGGTATGTTTTTTTTACAGAATGAAAACATTTCAATGTCACAAAACTACAGAATAGAAATAACATGAAATACTCGACAAAAGTTAAGTGAGAACTTTTTATTTCCCGAAGAGAAAATGAAATAAATGTTCATCCGTTGAGAAATAGAGAGAGAGTACTAGAAAATAAATTTCTTTAGCAGTCAGGAAAATTAGAACGTAAATATGCAGGTTGTGAATTAATAAAATAACGCTTATTGTATTCATATTTTGATTCTTTGGAAATCGTACAGCCATTGTCTCTAGGAATAATGACCTTATTGTAATGTAAATCCTTTTGAAATTACCAGAACTAATAATTAGGACATTGTGCGAGTACTATGTAAAACCACAAAAGAGAATGTTTGAAATAAGTAATTAGTAAACAGTATATAAGAAATCAGTATATTTATTGTGGTTTCCTCAGTCTGACGAAAAATGTTCTCGCACAAACGGCAACCGCAAATAGAACAGTTTGTATGTTTATTTGAACGCGCTAATCTCGGGAACTACTGGTCCGATTTGAAAAATTATTTCGGTGTTAAATACCCCATTTATCGAGGAAGGCTATAGGCTATATATCATCTCGCTAAGACCAACAGGAGCGGAGCACTGCGGGTAAAACCGCGGAGCACAGCTAGTACGAAATAAATCGTACAAAATGACTTTATGAATGGAAAATAGTCACAAACAAGATTAGAAACCATTAGACACATTTCCATATAAATCGTTTTGCAAAGGGTCTTGTTTTGTCCTTGTTTAGAAAATGTAAAATGAAGCATGTAAGTCGACATTTTTGGGTTTTTTATTCGAACTATACAAAAAATATTGGCTCTAATTTTCCTCTAATGGCTAATTCCGAAGACTTAATTATTCACACCTTCTAATTAGGTACAAATGAAACATACATAATATAGTTTATATTTAAGAACACATTTCTTATTAAAATGGATGTAATTGGTTTTCACACATCATGGTGTAGCAAAATACGTTGACAAAGAGTTCCAACCATCTGCGAAGGAATCCAGAGGAAACATTGCAGGGACGAGTAAAAAATAAACAATGCAGCATCGCATGTGCGGATCACACGTGCACAACACGTTCTTGTGCCGCTTTGTGTTGCATTATGCCGGCAATGCACATCAAACCTGTGTAAAAGATCGTCTTACGTGCAGTACATTACCCGTGGGTAACGCGGGAGATGGTGAAAAACGGTATTGGATACGCAATGTATCCGAAATTGGATTACGTGTCGAGATCTGACAGGCTGTATATAAATTTTATTTTATTTTATTTTTATTTTATTTTATTTTATTTTATTTGCAACACAAACACATATAACAATAATATAGGTACAATACTTACAATTAAGTTCTCTTATAAAAAAGTGATGAGTATTTAAATTAAAACCTCGTTAAAAGTGTATTTACTTTTGTTTACACCCTCCCCTCATCCTCACAAGTTCACGTGAAGTGGAACTTACAAACAAATAAGCTTTAATACCAAACAACATTCACAGTATCCGTAGCTTTGATCAGATAAGTAGAAAATCCGCATCAACGTATAATAAACATTCATAAAACAGCATGGAGATAGATAGCTATTGACACTCCCAGTCGAGTCTTAACGCAGGTGTGGTCCTATTATACGTTAAATGAAGGCAGTGACTCGTAAATCCCGATTTTTTATTAAAAACTACTAGTTACACAGAGTGGTTATAAAATCACTTTCATTGCCTTTCTCTAGTTGCAGAGTCCTCACATCAATCAATATTTATGTTATGATAAAGCGACGCAAGTTTCAATGCAACTTTCTCGGTCAACGTTCACGATTGCCGCTAATAACTGCTCCGGGACAGGCCTCTGGCTTTACTTTCTGACGTTATTGTTATCAGTATTGGTAAATTTATTTGCTAAGCAGCATGAAATGAAGTATACGGGAAATGGAAAT
>CAJQZN010039448.1:0-22178 GCA_907164685.1 Colias eurytheme | reverse complement strand
AATTTTTTGGTGACTTAGTTTTCTAAGTGAAATGTACAACAACAGTACAATTTTTCTTCATGAAAATTAAAATCAATATTTCATTTCTTGCTCGCTACGGTGTGATGGCCTCCCTCAAATCACCTGAGCACAGATTAAGCAAACTATTAAACAATTCAAAGGATGCTCCCAAAGGCCGTCCGTAAATCGTTTGCAATGTTAATCTTACCCACCCTGTATATTTCAATTTATGTCGGTATTTTTTGTTGGCTTCAAGTTATACTAAGTTATAGTTAAGTTAAGTCATAGTTTAGTTATCTTACAAGTTATAATCCTCTATTTCTACTGATATTACTATCTTGTTATCATGACGGCTTAAAGCAGCATTATTTCCAGTATGGGAAAGTGATGGCGCTATGTGACCTATATAGCGCTGTCACTTTTCCATTCTGGAATTAATACCGATTTATGACATCATGGTGACGTATCACGTATCCTACTAATATTATAAACGCAAAAGTTTGTATGTCTACACTTTTGCTACTCTTTGACACAAAACAGCTGTTCGGATATGAATTAAAGGTACAGAGATAGATTATAGTCTGGATTAGCACATGGGCTACTTTTTACCTACCACGAGTGCCGCCGCGGGTTCCAGCTAGTATAAAAATATTTTTTACAAAACATACTGTAGTATAGGTATATCACATTTATACCGGAAACTCGAAAATTCCGATCGTTTTTAAAAATCTCAATTAATGCGGTATTTTTACGACTTCCGATGGCTGTTGAGTTTATTCGTCACTTCCGGTTATATGTTATTTGGGATTTATTAAGTAATAGATCGGACATTGATATATTTATCTATGGACCCGCGGAGAAATCACGAACAATATTTCTACTTCATAGTTCATATACAATTTCAACGTTTATTTATAATATTAAGTGTCCGCCCGCGACTTCACCCGCTTTGCAAAACACAAAGGTGACAGATATAAGTGATCTATCAACGCACAGCCCAAACCACTGGACGTATCGGGCTGAAATTTGGCATGCAGGTAGATGTTAGGACGTAGGCATCCGCTAATAAAGGATTTCCCGAAATTCTTGCGGGAACGGGGAAAAACGGGGATGCACGTACAAAGTCGTGGGCGGAAGCTAGTAAATTATATACCTACTGACCACGCAACTTCGTCTGCTTTTAAAAGCAATATTTTCCCCATTTTTACAATATTTTTCATTGCTACTCCGTTCCTATTGGTCGTAGCGTGTTGTTACATAACGCATAGATTTCTTTGTTTACGTTAACGTGTCTATTTTTCCCCTATCCCTAAAAACTACTGAACTAAATTGAATGTAATTTTGCACACAGATACGTCATACTCGTACAGTTAAGTTACAATTTTAACCAACCAAGTTAAGGTTAAACGCTCTTTAACACAGTATTGGATTTCAAGTAAGGCTTCTTAGATCTATTTTATAAGTTAAGGGTGGAATATAATCCTGGCTACCCCTTGACCGGGGCAAGGGCCAAATGGGACAGAGGGTTGAAACAGAAGTTTGTTAAGTTATAGTTAAGTTATATTAAAGTTATATGTAAGTGTATTGTGTATTTTGCTATGAAGGTACCTATTGTTGTTGAGTGATGAAACATGGTATAGTAAGATGTAAGATTCGTATTTTCAGTTTTAATACGAGATATTATGTATTATGTAAATACATATATGTTTCTTTGCGACGAATATAATATTATAATTATTTTTTCATACAATTTAAAATACCTTAATGCAATAAATAGATTGTTATTTTTGAAACTGCCATGGAATTTTATTATTTTTAGTATGTTTTTAGTAAAATAACATGGGTTTAGATTTGGTGGCACGAGATTCGAACCTACTTCCATGCATAAAAATATTTTTTCGACTTCCCAACACCATCTTCGAACATATAAAATACTAGAGGTCCGCCCCGGCTTCGCCCGTGGTACATATTTCGCGATAAAAGGTAGCCTATGTCCTTTCTCGGGTATCAAAATATCTCCATACCAAATTTCATGCAAATTGGTTCAGTAGTTTAAGCGTGATTGAGTAACAGACAGACAGACAGAGTTACTTTCGCATTTATAATATTAGTATGGACTATATTTTTTCATATTTACATAGGGAAATAATTTTCTCTCATCTTTAGTGTCACTTGTAGTGTTAAAACATGCACCCTTTAGTGCGAGTGCTGCAGGAGGTTTATGCTTGGTTAGTGATTTTTAATTTATAGTGCGGGAGACGGTTGCATTTTTGTGTAATAAACATTAACATGCGATTTGACTAGCGTCAATAAGGGTGTAAATAGAAGAAATAAAACTGGATCTACATTCATATGGAAATTATTATTCAATCCCTAAGAAATAAGTTATTACCTACTAATAGTAAGTTATTATAAAATCGATAGTGTAGTGAATAAAAAATACATTTTATCATGATAGGTAAATGACATTCGCTACAAAAGATTGCAGGTACACTTTTCATACCTATTCATTTTTATCGAAATGTGTCTGAATAGAGAATAATAGTAATGATGGTGAAAATAATATGCACATAGGTATGGTATTTACTATCTAAGTCAGTTTTAACTAGTTCTTACTCGAAATTGTAACGCCTAAAAGCGTTTAGCTTACTTTTAGCAACCAGCTCTCTGCCTACACCTGCAGTGTTGTAAGCAAACAATCTACCACAAAGGGCGTCCTGTGGTTATTACTAGTGATGTTCTAGTGATGTGAATTATCGACAAACGGAAGCTTACTTAGCAATTATTATATTTATTATTTATAGAGTTTTAATCGGTAGTTTTCGTCTGATTTGATTTGATTGGATAATTGAACATTGAATTTCAACAGCTTTTTATGATACAATACTCCTTATTTTCTATGTTAGTTAAATTGTTTCTAAGTTCACACGTAAATTAGTATTATTACTTAATTTTACGTTAATAAACAACACCGATAGCCTTATCAGAGTTTTTCACAAATAGTAAAAAAGAGCATATGTGTGCCGAGCACACGTGTGAGAAGTGAAACTGATTTGGCGAGATTCAAAAATACCAAAATCGTTGCCTTACTCCAAAAACAATAAAATAAACAATTACTTAATCTATCTTCACATTTAAACAATTACAAATAACAGAATATACAAAAATATTTGTTCAACAACATAATTTATAATCGAACCTAAACCAACCAAACCTAACCACTGAACAGAAAGGTAATCGTAACATGGCCGCTAAATTAAGCTGAGCCAGCAAATGTCACCGTAATAAGAACATTGCCGCTAATGGTGGGGACCATAGAAATCTAAATAACAAGGCAATAGAAGTGGTAAGCGCGCGTGACATTGTCGCCGCTCAGGTGGTTACCATGCCACATGACTATGACCATTCTTATTATCACGTTTAACACAAATTTCAACCTTATTTCTATGAGTTTATGTTCAAAGTTATATCTATTGAAAATTGACAACCTCTGTTGTAGAAAAGCCGAATTTATGCGTATTGGAGCAAAAATAAACAAAACGTCTCATATGCTTAGGGATGTTATTCTAAAATAAACCGTAAATTCGTGCGTTAGGATACATATTAAAAAGCTTAATTTAATATTTAAGTTAGTTTTCACTAAAATCAAGCTGTCCAATAAAAGGCATAGTTTACTTGTGTACGTACTGTTTAGCTATCGGTTTAAATGTGTTGATTTTGGCGACAGCGGTTTTCATACGAATTATGAAATTATAGCACTTCTATGTGTCTTGTTATTTAGATTTCTATGGTGGGGACAATTTGTGGGGTTGCCCCTTGCCCCAGTGGTTAATGTACGATTTCTGGACGAAAATTGTAATATAAGTATAAAAATAGTAATAAAATACAACTATGTTTATAATATGTACATACATTTGTTATTTTTAGGACACTAAATTATATTATTTATCCTACTAATATTATAAATTTTGTTACTCCTTCACGCAAAAACTACTGAACCGATTTTCATGAAATTTGGAACACACATAGAGGGTAACTTGAATTAACACATAGGATAGTTTATATCCCGAAAATTCCACAAACTGGAACTATGCACGTTTTCCTTTGACTACGCGAGCGAAGCTGTGGGCGAAAGGCTAGTGTGCACATTTAATTTCAGTCTAATTTCACACCCTTGCTTCATACAAACATATGAATATACAAACTATTGAAATTCATCAAAATCCAGTCAGCAGTTTGGTCTGTTAAAATAACAAAGATTAAAGAATAAGATCATACCTACAAAATAATAAAACTACGTAATTATAATTTAAACGGATTTAAACCCGTCAAATTAGAAAACCGTTTTATGAAAGTAACAAATATGGCAGCAGTTCTATTTAAAATTAATAAAAATAAAAGGATAAAAACTTTCAAGTAGACATGATATCCTAAACCAATTTTATACTGTCAACGCTTGTTTCAAATGAATGGAGTCGATGTTGTTACAATTTTTATTTAACACGTGACATTTGTTCTGGTAAATAAATGAAGCTATGGGCTACTTACGCATCAATATAAGTGGTAGTAGCAATTAGTAGAAGTCAGTAATTAGTTAATAAAATTGATAGCAATAACAAAAACAAATGTTATGTGAAAGAGAGAAATACGTTATTTTGATAATTTTTAGGTATTATTTCGTTAACAATTTCTACGATATCTCAGACGTTTTAATACAAAAAAAAAATGTTGTGTGGTTTTATGAAACCACGGTAAAAGTGAAACTTAGGCACAAAATTATTATCGTACGGTTCGACCGTCACGCGACATGCGCTACACAGACCAAAAAGTTTGCGACGATGTAATAAAAGTTTCACTTTAAAAAACTTGAATTTATCCCTAACTAATATTTAAAATTGAAACGTTGAACCTAGTTATAGATATTATATAAGGAGCGATAGGCTATTCGCCTATCATCATATAATCATGTCAAATTATTGTTATTTAAAAATTATGGATCAATATCTACTCCATTCCATTCGTTGTTCCAAACATATGTTGAACACGTGTCATCAAGGCGATTTTATAACTTGAGGAAACACCTTTGAAATATTAATAGATATTTCATGAGAATTTTATATTTATATAATACTTGGCGCTCAGTCCCGGGATGAATCAAACAAAAATATTGCCTATGTTACTAAGAAATTATGTGTTTTTTTAAGACACTTATATTAGCTTCACCTGTATGTTTGTATGTAACCAACTCCTTTCGACTCGATTTTGACCCACTTTAAACGGACAGATTTAATTCATACTTTGTACTTATCAAGAATCGGTGACAATACAATAGTTTCATGAGTGTATGTATAGAAAAAAACTAGTGTCCGACCGAAACTGGTTTCCAGGCCGAAACCGAAACCGAATGTTCGGCCGTGGCTTCAGTTTCGGCCGAAACCGAAACCGAAACCGAAACTCACGTGGTCAAGTATGAAATTTCTAAAAATACTGAGCTTTGGGGGATTTTACCTATTATTTTGCCTTAATTAGGGCATAAAATGAAAACACAGTATATTAAATTTGTTGTAATCATTTATTTAATATAAGATAAAAAAATAATATTTTTAAAATATTAATAACTAACGGTCCGCCCCGGCTTCGCCCGTGGTACATATTTCGCAATAAAAGGTAGCCTATGTTCTTTCTCAGGGTCTAAAGATTATCTGTGCCAAATTTAATCAAAATCGGTCCAGTAGTTTATGAGCCTATTCATTACAATCAAACAAACAAAGTTTTCCTCTTTATAATATTAGTGTAGATAACAATTTTATAATAATTATAACGCATGTCATTAAGGTGATGAATTAATTTTTCTAACATTTACGGCCCTTTTTAAACCTTCGTAATTTTTATATTATTAAAGTTGTCGTGATGAAAATTCTTGACAAGAAAGTTCAATAGTAACACAATACGTCTACCGTTTTAGAAACATGATTCCATGATATTTTCTCGATAGAAAAAAAATACAAAGTTCTCATTGTTATTTTTTTTTAATCTCTGGCATCTTCAAAATAACAAACGTAAAGTTACGACTTTTTGGATATTAACTATAAAATATACAACCTATACGTCTACCGATTTAGAATTTTGAAATATGCGATGGTTTTGAAATAAACAAGAAATACTTGAAATTAGCGCCTGACCAGCCAATATAGCGAGAGCCGCCCTGTACCTTCCTACCCCGATCGCTGCACGAGTCATTCCCGCTACGGCCGTCACACGGGGAACTTGTGTCGCTTGCGCAATCGTAAAAAAGGGTGACAACACGATAAGACAAAATGAGACAAATGGGGACAATAAAGAAAATAAGAAGAAGAAACATAAAGGTTGGAGGAAAAAGAATGCTTACAATTGGAACAAATTAATGAAGTAAGTTGGTTTTATTTTAAATTTGATGATAATTGTATTATAGACGATGTTTGATATGTACCCCTGTTTTAAGTACATAACGAATGTGTAAGATTTTTTCATTTATAGCATAAATAATCTTTTCAGAAATCCGGAATCCAGAAGGAAAATAAACCCACTGATTGTTCACAATGTGAACCCACTCCTTCTTAAGTACCTTTATTCAGTCAAAAATGTATGTTATCAACGCTCTACTGGTTTTATCGCATGATTCCATTTTTAGCAAAAAGCAACAAAGTGCAAAGAAATAAAAAATCATGGTGAACTTAGTGGAAGTATGGTGGACGTAATATGGAATTATGGAACAGGAGCTCGTTGGAGTAGTATTATATTTTAAAAAAATACGAAATAATTTCAAGAATTACATTTCTTAGAAGGTGGTAGATAAGTATGTTGTATAAAGAATTTGATGTTGATATTTATTTCATTTATACTTACTACACCTGTGCGGGAAATTGCTTAGTACTAAAACCGGTTTATATTCATATTTACATAGTAATGTGAGTTTTCATTTCGAAAAATTTTGTGTAAGTATATTAAATTGAGTTCCTGGGTGATCTGGAAACACAATTGGGCCCGGAGGATGGCGCTGCAGTCGGAGTGACTCCTAATCACATGAACCGATTTGGATGAATATTTGTGTGCACATTTCATTGTTGTGGGATGATTGGTTGATTCGTTTTCACATTAGCTAATATTATGTATTTTTGTTGTTAGAAAGTAAACTTAATTTAATGTTTATAATACATTATTATTGGTATAAATAAGCCAGTGTTCGTCTCACATTGCTGTACCTGCCTACCTATCCTACCAGGGCCTAACTTTGTTCTGGCTATTTTATTTTGATTATTTGTAATGAATAATTACAATTATAATAGAGTGCAAAAAATAAATACATGCGTCAATATATTTTGTGTTTTTTTTAAACAATTTTTTTATTTAAAAAAATATCATTCCGACCGCGGCTTTGCCCGCGTGGAATTAGGTTATATCGTGAATCCTGTTTTATCCCACAGAAGTGTTCAGTTCGGATAAAAAGTATCCTATGTGTAAATCCAGGCAATTAGCTATATTTTATCAAAATTGGTAATGTAGTCTTGACGTGATTAAGTAACAACTAACAAAAAAATATACAAATTAACATCCAAAGTTTCGCATCAGTTTTACTGTATTAGCGATATCTTCCACTCTTGACTTTGACTGAGAAGAATTAGGGTTTATAACTTCTTTCAGAAATAGTACCTTTCATGCCTAGAAAGGCATGATGTAATATATCTACGTCAGCATCAAATTCTATCTAAATCAATTCAGTAGTCCGCGTAATTAGGTACCATTTCATTTTTTCAGAGTAACAATATTTTTTGTTATTTTAAAGATTATTTATAACCTGTATTATTTTGTAATAAAGTAAACATTACGAAATAATAATAATTAATAATTATTAATAATGTCTAAGTAGTTGTTAAAAAGAAGATAATTTTGTGTTTATAAGCAAGAAAATAAAACCAATAAATCAACAATTAAATATATGTATAACAATATTATAACTGTATGACGACTCCATACATGTTTGTCCCGAGTCGGCCAGCGGCAGCGCGGCGAGTATGCAAGAATGACTTCGCGCACACCCGCGTTCGCGATAGCGAGCTATTAGACTCCGCCCGCCAAGCAGTGGATTTTTTTTTGTGTATCGTCTTAAAGAAACGAATCTTAAATGGCGGCGCTTATCATTCCCTCTTGCTTACACACGGCCGTACGGCATGCAAAAAAAATTGGGAAAAGTAAAATCACTAAAATGTATTTGATTTTCCCTATAATAGTTTTTATCATAAATTAACAATGACAATTATGTATTTGCGATAGTACTTAAATAATGTTTTTTTTGGAATTTGAAATATTTTCTTTGGGAAAAGTTGCTCAGTTTTATGGGCTCATTACAAGTATTATGGGGATTTTGTTGCATTCTGTATACGTAAATATGCTAATTCATATAAATACACAAATACCATAACAAAAAAGTTTGTCAATAAACAATTTGAAATAATTAATAAAATACCCTACCATATGTCAGTGTCAGCTTTGGCCGCCATTGAAGATTCGTTTTTTTAATGAAACGCGTTATAATTTTTATTATTTTTTCAAATTAAGTTCTCAGTAAAATCAGTCATCTAAATCAAATCAGTAATTGTAACTGTTACTTTAAATACTAAGTAAGTATTGGTATTTTGAGATCTTTTTCTTTATTAATAGAGTCTTTAATACTTTGGATTGGTATTTGTACTTAGAAGAATAATCTCTTTTAGGTACCTCTTATATAAAAATAATAATTATTAATTACTATTACACCCAGTTCCAATCTCAACATAGATAATCAAAAATTGTTTCCACCAGCGTGGGTCAACCAACGCTTTGACAGCGTCCGTCAAAGCGTTGCCGAGGAAAACGAAGTTAGGCGAGCGTGAACGTGTGTGAACTACGTTCACTGAACTTGCGAAATAAGTTTCGGTTTCGGCAAAAGTTTCGGCCGATTTTGGCCGAAACCGAAACTGCGGCCGAAACTTGATTTTTGGCCGAAACTCGGCCGAAACCGAAACCGAAACCGAAAGTTCGGTCGGACACTAAAAAAAACATTATCTATGTATCTAATTATCTTAAAATACTTAAAGAATTACTTAAAATATCTGTAATATAGGCCATAACTTAACTATCTTATCGATACCTTATCCATAGATAAGCTACCTTCAGTCGAACATAAGTTACATTTTAAACGATCTTCCTTTATCTTTTTCAACTTACATTCACTGATATGTCGGCGGCTTTTAACTTAAACTTGATTTAAGTTTAAGTTTAATCTATTTAACTTCAAAAAATCGAAGTCAATCAATTCTAACTTAATATCTATTACATATTATTAAGATGAAAAGTTCGTTTGTTCGCGCTAATCTCAGGAACTACTGGTCCGATTTCAAAAATTATTACACTGTTGGATATGTACATGATCCCTAAGTGCTATAGGCTATCTACTATATAAAAATAAGTCGGTCGGGTTTTGCTTCCTGACGCTATAACTCCAGAACGCAAGAACCGATTTCCACGGTTTTGCATTCGTTGGAAAGGTCTCGGGCTCCGTGAGGTTTATAGAAAAGAAAATTCGGGAATTTTTATAACAGAAAAGCGGGAAAAAATGAAATGTTACGTAAGACGAAGCCAGCTGGTGGCGAAACGGAGTTCGCCGGGTTTGCTAGTACATGTATAGATTTATGTATAACAACACAACACCTATACTTGCAAATAAATGTAATTTTAATTATAGGTATACTACCTATCCAATTCAAATTTTTTCAATTTACCAAACTTACAAAACATGTGTATATATCTAGTTCATTAGGTATCTATGTTATATCATCACGTCCGAACCACTGAATGTATTTAGATGAATTTTAATACAAAGATAGATTGATCCTTTGAAGGATAGAGGCTACGTTTTGTCGTGAAAACAAAACTTAAGGGATGAAAGGGGCTGCGAATTTGTATGCGTAACGACTGTCATGCTATAACATGAATATATTTAAAGTTTAATCAATTACACATTAATATGATTAACTAGGCGGTTCTCCTGGCTTCGTTTGGATTGAATATAGATTAAAAAGGAGTAATATTATGTCAATCGTATATAGGCTTCGCGGTAAAACTGTTTAAAATCTTTTGAGTAGTAAATAATATCACTACAACAAAATAATATAAAATCTATGTTTGTAATATTAGTTACTAGAATTCCGCCCGCGGCTTTGCCCGCGTTTTCAAAGAAAAACCCGAATAGTTCCCGTTCCTGTGGGATTTTCGGGATAATAAGTAGACTAGATGTCTTATTCTGGTTCTTCAGTTACCTACATAGGTACCAAATTTCATTGTAATCGGTTCAGTAGTATTTGCGTGAAAGAGTAACGAATACATCCTCACAAACTTACGCATTTATTATTTATAATATTAGTACGAAGATTAAGATTTACCTCAAAAAGTCGAAAGCTTCAATCAAAAATCAGCAAACTCATAACCCTATACAACAATTTTACCGCCAAAACCGCGCATAGACAACAGACGTTTAAAAATTTTAATTTCAGGCAAAGGAAAATACGCAGACAGCCAGCGTCCTATGTTGCCATCAATCGTCCCCGGGTAATTTGCTGAGACGTACTTATTTATGCCGCGTTCGTCGCGTTCTTTTTTCAAATACTCGACGACGTTTGGCGGGAATGTCAAGTGACAGTTTTGTTTTTAATTGTTGTGCGAGCTGTCATGGTGACGTAATGATAATAAATTGTTAACAATGGAACGAATTTATATCTGTGAACGGGTTATTATGAATAGGACGGCGTCGATTTATCAAAATTTTAATTATAAGAGTATTATAATTCACAAGTTAACGTAACAAATGATGATACGTAAGATCAGGTTTAATTGCCTTTATTGTATTTTGAATAATACCTATAAGTCATAAGATTGCTTTATCGAGATAATAAAATAAAAATATAAATTAAAAATTTTCCTCCCTTCACCTGTGATCAAAGATCAATCGTAATATCATACACACGTGTCAAAAGTTATATATGTAGGGTCAACCGGGGCAAATGCAACTAAAAAATAACAAGTTTCAAGTTTGATCGGTTGCAGTTATCTCCTTTTATATTTGGTCATTTATTTGACCCATTTAGTGATTTTTGTATTTATTCAAGATTATTTTCAACCAATCAAGCAATACAGTAGTCTTATAAATAACTGGTAGTGAGAATATTTCCTAAAATTGGTAGAAAAAGTTACATTAACCCCTAGTCGGGGGTAAATGCAACTAACTGCCATAGCTCTTCTTCTATTTCATATAAAACAACAAATATAGAATATATTTATGAGATTTCATGTTATTCATAGGATTTTGAACTGGATTACCGTGTAGCAAGGACGAGTTTTCAGGAAAAATCTTATTTTTCTGATTGTGGGGCAAATGCAACTATTTGTTAGAGAATTAGTGTGGGGAATGCAAAAAACTTATTCATCGATATATTTTTATTATTCTATATATATATACAATAACGTTATCTATACAATAACGTTGCGATCGTAGATGGCGCCGCATTATTTAGAGGAAAAACTCATGTACCTACTTTGATTTACCACTTTAAATCGCAACAAAAAAAAAATAACAGTGTACTAAATTACCTACTAAGTCAATTTTAGTTTTTGGTCAGAACAAATAATATTCTTTGTGTTAAATATTGTTAAAAACGTAAACCAAACAAAATACGTTTATTAGTTAATCAACCGTTTACTAAAAATTACTTGAACAATCACAGAACTATCCAACCTATCGTTTTTAGTTACTTATATTCTTTAACCACGCTTTATCTAATTTGAATTTTACTTATGAACCCGTCTCTGGGTATAATATCGAAGAAATAATCGATGGTTCTTCTTTAAATAATCATAAAGAAAGTATATTTTGACTACCAAGAAGGATACATAATAAAAATATCGACACTGTCACATCACTAGTGTTTTTAGTTTCATACAAAAATATAAGGGGCTATTGTAACTAACCTCACAGTTGCAATAACCCCACAGTGAAATTTTCATGAGGCAATTGTAACTGCATCAATAACACAAAATAGAGTCAACTAACGCACTAAAAATATATATGAAATATGCTTAACGGCTTGTGATAATCGTGTCCAATCAAAAACACCTGCAAAAAATCACTCCTAAACAATTTTTTTGTCTGCAAAACTCGACACCTGTTTTTACGCACACCAACTTCAAAATAGCGGTTTGACACAATGGCCTATCAATCAAATAGTTTTCATCGTAGGGGCACCATCTATTACTTGTAAGATTTATTAGTCGTTGAGTTATTGAATCATAGGTGGCGATTTATTACAACAACTCTAATAAATTAGTTATGATAACTAGTTGCCATAGCCCCATAGTTGCATTTGCCCCGGTTGACCCACTTCTTTTTTATTTATACTTCTTCAAAGATACCAAAAACATCGCTTTACTCCATGACGTGACGGAATAGCCATGATGCGACCTTGAAATTTTACTCTCAAAGCGCCTAAAGAAATTTCAAAAACATTTTTCGATGCGTTTTTCAATCGTTTTGTTTATTATCCAAGTGTAAAACATTGCGTACTCTTGAATCATTATCATAATATTATAGCGATACAAAATATATAAATTTCTATTGCACGCCTCATAAGCGAAGCGTTGAGGTGGGTACTACTGTCACTTCGCGCAAAACATCTGATTTTTCAAACTTAAAATGTCTTTATGTATCATACATTGCACTTGTAAGATAATACATACACACACATATTAAGAAAAAACACTATTTTTAACGTTCATGATATTTTTGATGTCATTTTTGTTATTTAAACTAGTTAAAAAACAGTTTAAAAAAGTTCTGTCTTGGACGTCCGTGTGTCTGTATGTGCGGATCCTTTTTCTTGTTAACACGATAGCGACCGAAATACTTTACTAATCGAGTCTTTTTTTTTCTCTTACGCTTGAGTATGCTCAGGAATAGAACCCTTTCATTTTTCAGGGTCTGATTCGATGTGGTTTAATTGTTATTAAATAAACAAAAATAATAATTAATAAATATTTATTAAAAAAAAATTATAAGGCGTGCACTTTTGGATTTTCCAAATTATTTCAAAATATACTCAAGTTAAATAAATACCACCATAATGTCATTGTAAGCTCAAATAACTAACTTTGGGTCACAAGTTGAATTGAAACTAAAGCCAGCCTTAAGTTATATATAAATCAGAACACGTTAAGTCACTTAATAAGTTGTATTAAGTTAATTTATTTACCTTTTACCGTTAGCTTAACGGAAGGGGGGTGATCGTCATAAATTTCAAACTCCGCCTTGCGATGTATCAATGGAACAAAAAACTGTGGAGTCGCAATCTCACAGAATAAGCGACTCCACAGTTTGAATTGCTTATTGAAATTCAAGAAAGTAAAAGAAATTAATACAATCATGATTACTTTGTTGATAGATACAATAAATCCTTTTGAAGTTTTTGATATTTAGTTTTATAGCATTTGAAATGCTTTACAAATGAGAATTTTTAAAAATATAAATTATCGAATATTTTGGATAGGAAACATGATTCGATCCCGCCTCGTTATCGAATTTTTTATATAAAAAAATTTCGCAATGAATCCTTTTTTCAGACTATAATTAAAAAAAGGCCTTAAAAGTTAAAACTACATACATATAAAATGTACTGTTATTAAAACAACTAGTTTTAACAAAGCACAAGTAAACCATTGTCCAGTGATATTCTAAGACAATAAATACAATGTCACAATATTTAATCAAAGAAAAAAATAATTAAAACAACATCAGCTCCATACCTTGCATTGTTCTCAAAAGTCATTACCGCGAACACAGACCATTTATAATGAACTCTATCGCCTTGTAATAAGGACGAGTTATTTATAATATTTAGTGAAAAACGGTAACATCAATATTCCCTTAGTTCACAATGTGACAGACTTGGAATTTAGTATTCAAACAAAATAAATTGTTCGCAATCTTTTGTCTTACTACCTTTCTTTCTTTAATTTCTAAATATCTTTGAATCCCCTTTTAAGTCTAAAAAATAATTATTACTATGGCAGGCTTAGATATTTATATATTTTTCTGCTGTCAAAACACAAAATATTTAAAAAAATCTAATAAATAACCTTACTTGAGAGGTCATTACAAAACTTACAATACCTACATAGTATAAAACGTACATTCTTTGTTGTATCATAGATAAAAGATATTATGGAAGCGATATTATTTAATATATAATAGAAATTATATAATAATTGAATAGACACAAAGTTGCCCAAAAACCCAGCCTTCTAAATGACAGCTCGTTCAAAAACCTCAATATCCCTTAAGCCGCCAAGCCCTTTGCCGATTATCTATGACGATTTAAAAAAGCAAACTGTCAAACTATATAGTTCGATATTTAAAACTGAGCCTAATAGCTGGAACGTGCCTTTCGTTGTAATGCCGATTACCGAATATAGAATGTTAGAGCGTGTTCACACAAGCTGCGTTTTTGGGTGATTAGATCAAATTTAATCTTATATATAAAAATGAATCGCAAAATGTGTTGGTAAGCGCATAACTCGAGAACGGCTGAACCGATTTCGATAATTTTTTTTTTATTATATTCCTTGAAGTACGAGGATGGTTTTTATGTAGAGAAAACGTAAGTACCACGGGCGAAGCCGGGGCGGACCACTATTTATTATAAACAAACTCAAACTCAAACTCAAACATTTATTCATTCAATTAGACTTCTTAAAGAAGCACTTTTGAAACGTCATTACATATTTTAAATTTTACCACCGATTCGGAAAGCAGTATCTACGGAGAAGAACCGGCAAGAAACTCCATAGTTGCTCTTTTAAATCATGTCAGTTTTACAATTTTACAAAATACATATGTAACATCATAATCTTCTTATATATATAAAAATGAATCGCAAAATGTGTTGGTAAGCGCATAACTCGAGAACGGCTGAACCGATTTCGATAATTCTTTTTTTATTATATTCCTTGAATTACGAGGATGGTTCTTATGTAGAGAAAACGTAAACATGTACCACGGGCGAAGCCGGGGCGGACCGCTAGTATATT
The DNA here is from genome assembly GCA_907164685.1 of Colias eurytheme. NCBI lineage: Eukaryota > Metazoa > Arthropoda > Insecta > Lepidoptera > Pieridae > Colias > Colias eurytheme. Next base: position 7,028 of record CAJQZN010039448.1, on the reverse strand, counting down.
ATAATAACATGCCAAAGAACTGTCCTGTGGTTTTTTCGCGACAACCATCCATGGGTTTTTATCGTCCATATATTCCTGAATACTGTAGTACGCTCTCTGAACTAGTACATTTTTTATATAAGTTTTAAAGGAGAATGGCGAACTCCCATAGGACTTTGGGCCTGATCGTTACACTGATGATTAATGTCGGGTTAAATAGATAAAAATATACAGATTCTATAAATATAACAATTAAAGATCTGTTCTATGGGATAGCAGAGATATTGAGCATGTAACGTCACTAAAATTGAGGTTAGGTTTGCTCGAGTTCAATGAATAGCTTTGTTTCTTTCTAAGCAGAGGTAAGTTTATATCCTATAATATACATTATTTAGATAAAGAGTGTAACAGAAGAACAGTTAGGTAATAGAGATATTGGATCGAACTTTCATTCTTTTAGAGTACCTACCAAAACATCGTAGGTACTTATATATAAAATAAAACACGTTTTTTCATAAATCGTTTATTCATCATTATCATCATAAACAATTAACACATCATCCAGAAACTGTGCTGGCGGCATTAAATCTGGTTGATACCTTGCCCAGCTAAGGTACCATATTATGCACATAACGTGACAGCAGCAACCTACAGTTCTTCTTCCTACTAAACAATTACAATAATAAACTGTTATTGCTTCCCTTCCTATGAGAGCCCTCACCCAGCAAGAATGACATAGATATGTTGCTCTATTTCCAATCTGTAAAGAAATACTTTGTTAAAACACCTTTCATTTTTACTTTGAGATTTAAAAAGAAGATTATTGGCAACTTTTTACTTAAAATATTATCAAAACACTCAATAACTTAAATGACGAGGTAATATCCACTGCTCTAATTCTTTGATCGCGTTGAGAATCAGTTCTTAGTAAATGAAACCGTGTGCGCAATACAGAACGTCCACAATAAATGCATACACGTTGATGACCCAAAGTTACAGTGTCATCTTCATGATTTTATCTTGTAACAAATGCATACGTATAGCATTGTTACGATTAGCATTAATACCACAGTTGATGCAGTTCATATTTGTAAATGAAAAATCGGATGCAAAGTCGGTGTCCAGGTAGGGTAGCAGTAGTGAGTCGTAAAGGCAGGTAATCAAAGTCCGGTGTGCAAGCGTTGGTTGGTAGTAATAAGAGAGATCGTCAGTGTCCGTAATACGTAGCGAAAGTCGATAAAGATGAAGAAAATAAGTTAACCACGAAACGAAAAACCTCAGTCAAAAGTCAAACGACAAACATGACATTGTAATTAAAATTGAAGCGGCCAGCTACATTCCAGAAATATTCTTACAAAGTGCGGCCGCCATGAGTAAAAATGTATAGAATTACCTAAATAAATAGCGTGCTAAAAAGTTAAAAATAAAATATGTAACGCAGTTAACTTATATTTCTGATTTATAAAGCATTTGAATTTTATATAAAACTAAAAATAAAAATAAATATTCATTCGTTTTAATCGATATATCGACTATTTTACTCCTGACAGCACTGACAATCTCTGCTTGATAAGACCGGTAGTCATAGAAATCTAAATAACAATGCCGTTAGTGAACACATTATCTTTTTTTTTCAAACATTTGTTTTCCCATAGAATCAGAAGTCAATATTTTACCAAGAATTATTAAAAATAACATAATGAATTTTAAATATATTATGATTTCTGTAAGGCCCTAATTTTGTTAGGCCCAGTTTCGCCATTCTCCTTTAGGGTGCACTCACACACATCAGTCACCGTCACGGCACGTCACCGGACAGGATTAAAAAAAAATATGTATCAATAGTTCTAGTATGACTCTGTTCCCACACGACAGTCGCCGGCACGAAATCTATCAGTAACGTCACCGGTCAGGCACGTCAAATAATCTTTCCATACATGTATCATACTTTTATCCACACTCACCCGGTGCCGTCACGTCTCAGTTCAGTCAGCGTCGTGCTACCGTCAATTGCTACATGTTCTCTAGCGTGACACACGTCTAATCACTGACTAACCTGATGTATGTGTTCAATGATTCAGTCAAACCGGCGACGTGACTGACGGACAACATGACGGTGACTGGTGTTTGTGGATACGTACACAAACCGTCACCGATCAGTCATCGGTGACTTGACGGTGACTGATGTGTGTGAGTGCACCCTTAGAACTACTAAACTCTTTAATATTATGAGGAATTCTATTGTAAAAGCGTATACCTTGACCCATAAATGAATTTTTAACTTTAGCTAATCGGAAAAATGGCATTTCAATTCTATTTCTGTTCCTTGTGCCATAACAGTGTCTATCTCCTACTCTTGTGTGTAAGTCGGCGTTTTTGTGTACATGCAAAATATTATTAAATATATACTGTGATGGTACAGTAAGGATACCAGTATTCTTAAAGAGATCTCTTAGTGAGTCCCGAGCACGTAAATTATATTATATAGAGCGAATGGCTCTTTTCTGTAAGATAAATATAGTTTCTATATCTGCTGCCCTGCCCCATAGTAGAATTCCATAGGACATAATACTATGAAAGTAGCTGAAATAAATCAATCTAGCTGTGATCGGTGAGATGCCTTACCTTTCGGACTGCATATGCTGCTGAACTGAGCTTACCTGCAACGGTGTTGACATGGGCTCCCCACTGTAGTTTCTCGTCCAATGTTAACCCAAGAAATACAGTCGATTCTGTAGGGTGTAATACCTCCCCGTTCAATGTAATATTTCTGCTTAACTTTTTAACGTTTGGTAGTAAAAATTCAACACAAGTTGTTTTTTTGGCATTTAATAATAAAAGCAGTAAACCAGTCGGATATGTGTAAAAGAGCACTGTTCACTTCGTCAACATTTGGGTCATGCCTATCCACATTAAAAATTAATGAGGTATCATCTGCAAACAGAACTATTTCACACCTATCCTGTAAATAATAAGGTAGGTAATTGATATATACCAAGAACAAGAAGGGTCCTAAAATAGATCCCTGTGGAACACCAATGTTAATTGACGCACCGCCAGAACGTTCTCCATTAACAACTACAGTTTGTATCCTATCATGCAGGTATATGAGGCTATGAGGTTCTGAGCTTGTCCTTTAATCCCATAGTGACTAAGTTTACGCAATAAAGTACAATGTTCAACGCAGTCAAATGCCTTGGAGAGGTCACAAAATATCCCCAAAGCATTTTTTGAGTTTTCCCATGCCTTATATATATGTGTTAGTAGTGCAACTCCAGCATCTGTGGTTGAGCGCCCCTTTGTGAAACCAAACTGTTTGGTGTGCAGCAAATTATTAGATGCAAAGTGACTAGTCAATTGGTTTAATATTAACTTTTCGAATACCTTACTTAATGTTGGTAAAATCGAGATAGGTCTATAGTTGTTACAGTCTTCTTGATCGCCTTTCTTAAATAGAGGTATAACTTTACTAAGCTTTAATAAAAACTTTAAAATAAGTAAGTTTCTTTGAGCCTGTTTAAAATGTTTTCACTTTTCTCAGAATTTCTTCCATTGACACAGGTTCTATAAGAAAGAAAGTCACTAGGTATTTTAAAATACACTTTTCAATAGGTACAACCACCAACCTAACCTGTATATAATGTGCGTACTACGTAAGTTACAAGCAAATTTACAATTAGAAACTTACGAAAGCACACATACCAAATACATATTATATCTACACAACCGCTGTTCATGTGAAAGTGGCCTAATTTCACAAATCCTCGCCTGCACGCGTTTGGCGCCATCTGTCATCGCGTTTGACAGTTGACAGTGGCACAGACTAAAAATAGCTTCAAAGCGCTTCCGAACGCTTAGAGTGTGTTTTTTTGGCGGTATTTTTAGATTTTGGGCTTGATATTGAAATTATGGAATTTATTTTTTGATCGTTTAGGACTTAAGTGTTATTTAATATATCGTGGAATGTTATGTATTGATTAGATTTATGTTTAAAATGATTTCTTTTCTTATAAACGAGCTAGCTTTCCGCCCACGATTTCCTGTAATAATTAAAAAAAATCCCATAGAAATGACATGACCAATATAATAAGTAGCTTATATCACTCTCTATATAGCCGCCTAACTATTTACTAATACAAAAATCATGTAATACTACCCCACTATTGCGACCTGACAGAAAAACATACAAACACACTTTCGTAATATATGGTAAATCGTAAAACTATGTAATGACGATTCAAAAGTGCTTCTAGAAGAAGTCTAATTGAAAAATAAATGTTTGAGTTTGAAAGCAGAATAACGTTCGGTTGCGAAATGAAAGACAGACAAACATACACATCTATCTATTACTTAATACTTAATATTATAGAGCTGAAGAGTTTGTTTGTTTGAACGCGCTAATCTCAGGAACTACTGGTCTGATTTGAAAAATTCTTTCGCTATTAGATAGCCCATTTATCGAGGAAGGCTATAGGCTATAATATATCATCACACTAAGACCAACAGGAGCGGAGCAATGCGGGGCACCGCTAGACTATATTTGCAAGGAAGTAAGGATGTCACATGCGGTTAGTGGTTACTAGTGACCATTGACCATTAACCGTTGAAAGTTCATTGACCCCTGGGTAACCGCAGGTATTCAGACCTTAAATTCCTTGTTATTTGGATTATGGGAATACCTTGAGAATGTTATTTTCTTTGGTTTTGCTTTTGGTGGAATTATTTTCAAGTATCGATAAATGATACAAAATTTAAGATTGAATTATGATAAATGAACAATTAAAATATTTTTAAGCAAAACACATTTAGACTGTTGAAAAAATGGCTACAACAACAATAAATATAACATAAAAATTAGTTATGTAGATATCAAAAAACAACATACCCGTTATCTTTTACATTTTGTTATATCTGTAGGTTATATAGGATCTACCCTTTATAAAAAACTTCATCAAAATTGAAACATCAATTCCAAGGGTCCCGACAAACACACACACACTTTTTTCTCATTCGGTCAAAGCTCCGCGTTAATGAGATCTATAAAAAACATACTTAACGTCAAATTAGTGGTACAAAGATATAATTTGATCGCTTTTTCCACGGACCTTCATTTAAAATACATTATCTGGACCATAGATTTAAGAATATTTAGACAGCCGAATCGTAAAATAATTATATTAAATTATATCTACCTTTGAATATAAAACGACGAAATGATTATCTTTTGTTACAAAATAGATATTCAAAATAACATCGAAAATTCTTAGTTGCATGAAAAAAAATCTTTCTATGAAAAATCTTTTTCATACCTATAAAGGTATGAAAAAAAAATATTTCTATATACTTAGATAAGAACGTAACAACGATAAATTACTATGATAAACGTACATAAAAATCATAACTACATATTAATTAATTTACTTTTTAAAGTGAAACTTTTATTACATCGTCTCAAACTTTTTGGTCTGTGTAGCGCATGTCGCGTGACGTACGATAATTATCGTACAAATACGATAATTATCGTAAGTTTCACTTTTACCGTGGTTTCATAAAACCACACAACATTTCTTTTAAATTATCAGTCACACCATCAATGCACTATTTTTTCAAAATCGCATGAACAGTTCTCGATATACTCGCAAACATTTGACCTCTTTTAATAGAGATATTTTATTTAAACCAAAAACAGATATTTCTCACTAACATGAATACCAACATACATACACTTTGAAATATACAGTAATAACTTAAGTTGTTTGATGTGGTAACTTGCACCGCTTTGAATAACCCTGCTTTTGATTTTGTTTGTTTATCTATACACACCTACCTACAAACTACATATTATAAACAAGATTCTTGTATGTTTATGACGTTTAAATAACAGTAATATACTAAATGCATTATTAGTTACACAGCAAATATAAGTACCTACACAAATTTTAAATAATGTGTGTGTCTGTTTGTACTGATTAAAGTAAATCGATTTTGATGTGATTCTCAAACGCAGTAAGGTCAACTTGTAAAAAGTTGCTTAAGATCTTCTTAGGAGTAAAACTAAACAGAATAGCCAGAAATATACAAATAAATTAAAAATTAGATGAAAACCATATAAGTCATAGTGTTTAATTATTTTATTATTCTATAAAATTAAACAGCAGTTAATAACAAAAAGTAGTAAACATTCTCAATCAAAAACTCCCAAACACGTCAAAAAACTACTTGCACATTATAAAAACTGTGAAACAGATGTGAAATGCATTTACCCCATACCCTATTATAGCATCCTAATGGATTTTTTTATTAAACATACTAAATAGAACTTGTGTAAAAGATCTCCCTTAAATAAGAAAACCTATAACAATGCCTTTTATCTCTCATATAAAACGAGATTTTAACTATAAATAAGCTATATGTTATATAACAACACGCTACGACCAATAGAAGCGAAGCATTTAATGCTAAAAATATCACTTGTAGCTGAAAATGTTACAATTATGAAAAACATCCTTTTAACAACATATACATAAATCATCCAATATAACATATTTCCCATAATTTTACCATATAAATCCATACATCAGGAAAAAATTAGTCCCATACAACCCCACGCTTTTACCCCACCCCCTCCCCTCACGTCAAAACTCAAGGGTGAGCTTTGACAAGTGTGACGAATCGTTACGACGTATCAAAAGATTTTTTAACATCTGTTTAAAAAACAACAATACGGCGGTTTACGATACAGTGGTGATGCTATTGATTTTATTTTTATACGTACTTGAGAGGAATTAAATTATTTCTGCCACTTGATGCGTGTATTGTTTTTTTCGATTCCCACTCTTGATACATTTTGGACACGTGTACAAAGTATTGAAATATAGAAGTGCGCTTTATGCCCTTAGATTTTCATAAAATACCTATTGTTATACATTTTGTTTCTATTTAAGTAATTATACTCTTAACGAAGTCCATCTAAATCTGTTAAGCTATTTAGGCATGATTGAAAGAAAGAAAGAAAGAAAGAAAGAAAAGACATTTAATTCAACACACAC
>CAJQZN010039447.1:25822-47348 GCA_907164685.1 Colias eurytheme | reverse complement strand
TAGATTCGATTGCTCTGGCGAGTTAGTGATTGGTTGGTGTAAAGACGGTAGTTCGAATCTCACCTCGTGATCGAATATTTATAAAGCATTTGAATGCCATAAAACCAAAATATTTAAATATCAAATTCAATTTTATTTTCGTAAATTCTAAAAATAGCTTTTACTTTAAATATGTAAATTTAGACATTATATTGAATAAAAAAAAATAGATTGCTGTAAAAAGGTTTTGTACATAAGTTATACATTTTTTTTATGATAAAACATCCATAAATTATAATAACCTTTAAAAAACTCATGCTCTGTTAAATAAATTGACCATTAATAAGAATTTATTATTACTTCAAACAGGTATAAAATGGTCCAATGACAAAAACCAGTTTTAAATTATTTTTAAATTTTTATGTTGATATATGTATTATTATAAAAATTATCATGAAAATGTTCTTAGTTCCATAATCACATTTTATTTTGAACGAAGTAACAAAAAATATGACTATAATAATAGAATATCAAGTCTCATAATTTATAAAGAAATATTACATTATTGTTTGTGATTAATCATTATCCGTGTTAACGCACATTCATCGCATACTTTCTGGGAAATAACAAACCTCGAATCCAAAAACGTCAATATTCGACATTTTGTCCCATTTGGGTGTGCCGTCGTTATCGTAACCGTTGAAACCCATGCCAGAGTTGTTGCAAATAGCTTCGGAGAGAAGCCAAGCGTGGTAGTACTTGCACCTGACCACCAGGGTCGAGAGATACGCGTACCATAGCAAATATACCGCGGACCACGTCCTTTCTTCCGAAGTTGGATCAACTAAACCTAAAAAAATACGATTTATCTTTGTTTTTTTTTTAATTGACATATAACTTATAAGTTACCATTTTAAATTCTCGGAGAGAACAATTCAGATAATCATTCCAACCAAATTGTTGTGAATTAATTTGAGAAGTGAAAAATTTCAAAAAAAAGTGTTAATAGGCAAAAAACCAAAAATAAGTACCGTTAATAACGTAAATAAGTACGGTACATATTTTTAAATCCTCTAGTTTGATGAACCGTAGCCGAACAGTATTGATTATCACTTATTATCAATCTAATATGAATTTTTAATTAATACGATTTGCAAACCTATGTTACTTTTAGCAAGATGGAATTCTCTTGAATTTGGCAAACCAAAAAAAATAATCCTTTCATTGTACAGACCTTCCAAAACCTTAATAGAGTATTTCTGTGCCAGAGACAAGTATAGAAGAGCAGCCGCTACGGAACCAGCCACTTTGTACATAACAGCGCGACGGGGTGAGGGTTCAGATCCACTTGTTTTATCTTTTTGCGCCTAAAAAAGTTTTTTAATGATTAACTTGGTACCTAGATATTAAACTTTATCAATTAGTATTTATATCAGGACAGTACTTAAAACGTTTTTTATTTCGTTATAGTCACGTAACACATTAACGCAAACATAGTCATAAAAAGTTATAATTACCCCATCGACACGAGCGCCTTCAATAAAGCTGATATAATCAGGATAGAACACGACGGGTCCGCACATGAGCGTTTGAAAAGCTAACGTATATGCGAAATATTCGAGAGGCGAGGGTATCTTGTCAATTCTATTTTCATCTTTATTCGAACGTTCCGTAGTGTTGGAGTTTATTTCATTCATAGACATAATGCTATCTTGCAATGAGTAAGCCAATGATGTCACCCTTTGCGTTATCACCATCAAAGGCCCTATAACGAGAAATTTTTACAGCTTCCATATATTTATCAAGTGAAGAAAGCTTGACAAATTGCTCTATGTTGATGAATAAAGACTGGAATAGAATATGAAACAAAACCTTGCAGATTAGGATTGGTACAATTTATTGCTGTGTTTTATAGACACGCACCCGCATAAATAAATATGTACCTATTGTGAAATAAATATTTGTACTCGTACAATTACAAACTATAATACATTAAACAGCTTGAATTTATCGTTGTTAATTCATTTTGTACTAAGGTTAAATGTAATTGAAGTCTTATTAAAAAAATAATTCTCTAAAGTAAAATCAAAATAATTACAGATGATAAGTAAGTAGGTATAAAAGTTACATACCTGTTATGTCAAGTGAGTAGTCGGCGGTGTGATAAATTTGACGATGTAGGTGTATACACGATAGGTACAACATGGAAGCAGCTAATACAACGCTGTAAAAATATAATTAATTATGAGGAATATATTACCTATATTATAATATTGAAATTTAATTATAAATGATGTAAGATGAGCAAGAGCTCATAATACTTTAATAAAATAAATTGCTTAAATTTACCTCACAAAGATATTCTTTGGTATTAAAAAGACTGTTGATTGATTTACAGTTCAATTAGTTTTCGATAAGATTTTAAGCCCCCGGGGTCAATTTCAATTCAGACTAGCCAACTGCGCAGTTGCGCATTAGCTATGTAATAGTGTTTTTTTTTCTATTCCATAACTTTCATATCCTGATGGGATGAAAGACGGACGTTACCGAGAAGAGATCTAACTCAAAAATTAAAGTATTAAATTCCTATTTCTTGATGGTGCATTTACACAATCGCTCAAATAGAGAAGCGAATAACGAACCCGCGTGAGTATTCACTGCGCTATACGCGTTGAGATTCGCATATTCGTGTTAGGTAGTTAACTGCCGATATTCAGACGTACCTAATCAAAGAGAATAGGAATGTGTGAACAGTGGTTCGCGACGACACCTTTATACGAATGTTTCGTTAAAATATGACGAGGCGTTTTGAGAACACGAATGTATAAATGCACTATTAGCACAGCTATTAGGTACTTATTATATTAGGTAATCATGGGCGCGAAAATAGAGGTTTTACGTCTAAGATCTTTTATATAGTAGGTAGTATAAGACTGACCTGTTGGCTAATGGCTTGGTTGGTGACTCTGCCTTCCAAGCCAGAGGTCGTGGGTTCGATTCCCAGGTACGGCAAATATTTGTGTGATGAACATATTTATTTTCTCTGTGTATGGGTGTTAATCTATATATATATATCAAACTCAAAGGTGACTTATATAGTGATCTATCAACGCACAGCCCAAACCACTGGACATATCGGGCTGAAATTTGGCATGCAGGTAGATGTTAGGACGTAGGCATCCGCTAAGAAAGGATTTCCCGAAATTCTTGCGGGAACGGGGAAAAACGGGGATGCACGTACAAAGTCGTGGGCGGAAGCTAGTTATCTATATAAGTATTTATTTCAAATTATAAATGTATGTTTATCAGCCGTCTGATTTCCATAACACAAACGAAAATTTAGTATGGGATCAAATCGTGCCATGTGTGAAAATTGTCATGGAATATTTATTATTATATTATACCAATCACAATTCTTGTTTGTCATTATACTAAGTTATGATGGAAATTGAAAAGTGCGTAATAGAATCTTCACACTATTTTGTTTATGAATAATAATTAACTAGATTTACTGATTTTATGTAAAAAATGTGTTTTGCAATTTAAATTGAGTAGCAAAACAGTTGGCATTATCATTAAATTAAAAACCAAAAATGATATGAATTCATTAGACAAAGCTAACAATTTTTATTATATTAAATTTGAAATATTAGTACTTAAGTAAGTATATCAAACAATTATTATCCAAGTAAAGTTAAAGATTTTTTTTTAGTAGTATTCATAATATCTCAAAATTATCATTACATTATTGAAAACACTTACTTTCCCATTAAATGTTGTGGAACAGTTTTGAGCAATACATATGTTAACATTGGAAGAACAGACAAATGTATGGCTTGCCTGGAAATAAAAAATGTGTTTAGTATGTCCATTATATCATTTGAGTTACAAAGAAAAAGTTAGGTACACAATATTACTCTATGTACTGTAATTTACATATTTAAAATTGTTGTGGGTTTGAAACATGATTCAATTAATAATACAGTAGAACTCCAATTATCCGAATTAATGGGGACCGGGACCCATTCGGATAATCAAATATTCGGATAATCGGATTTTAAAAAGAAATTGCCATTGGAGAGAATAAAAGCTACGTTTTGATATTGCACTATTTTTTTATTGAATTAAATGAAAGAAACATGAAATTTTCACATGTATTAAATATTTTGGCAATCATTTTTCTTATTTCCTCTAGTGACAACGCATCTTTATCATCATCATCCTCTCCATATTCTTGTTAGGGGAAGAATAATAGCGCACTTAGACTTTTTTTGGACAATTTTTTGTGATTCGGATAATCGGCAATTCGGATAGTCGGAGTTCGGATAATTGGAGTTCTACTGTATAAGAATTCATCATTAATACTATAGTGTTAAATATGGGATACTTTAACACCAAATGTATGAAAGGTGAATAATTTAGTTATTAGCCAGCATCTAAAATGTGTTTTAAAATTATACAAACATGAATCTACATAATTCGCCTGCAACAAATGAAATAATAGAAGCATAAAATAATGAAGCATAACTTACTTTCCAAAGCAGAAATATCCCATAAGCAAACCTATAAAAAGGCACACCATATGACGGAATTCTGGTGAAGCAAGTCTCAATGGTTTCCGAAATAGTCTTGCCAGGCATAGTGCAGCTATTTGTGATATCAAAAAATTAACCTAGCAAAAGGAAAATAGATGAATAAACAAAAATACAGTGCTAAGGTGAAAAGTATTGAACTAAAAGAAAATAATTTGTTTGTTTTCACAGAATTCTCTAAACTAGTACCTACCTACTTAAAAATGTGGCAAAAGTTACAATATATTTAAAATGAAGTATTATAACATTATTGTTACAATGCTGTATTGTGTGTAAATATATATTCAGTTATATATTTCCTCTAAAGCTATTAAATTAATGGAATAAAACAAATTAATTCAATTTAACATGCGTATAATATCTTATTACTTAATTGCCATGCCTAATGTTTTTATTTACATCAGTCATATATAACAAAATAAAAATCACACACTAGCAGTATGAATTGGATCTAAATGATGTCGTTTGATTTATATAACTGTTATAAATGAACTGATACTTACTAGATCAATTGGAAGACCTATTCTATTGGATAAGAATGAAAATATTTTACTGCCGTCGTAAGAGTCATAGTAAGAGGAAGACATCGTTATAATTTTTAACAGCAGCACATATACATATATTGAAAGTACGTTATAATGCGCCTCCAATTTATGATCTTTCAAAAATGAAGATAATATATAGACACCAGGCACTAGTTGCACTTTCACCGCGCTTTATTGATACACAGTAATATATGCTTAACCAGTATAACAAGTTTTATACTCTAAAACGATAGGTCTATTCGTATCGGCATTATACCGCTTCTTATATTCGTCGAAGTTACGTATGTTACGGCTACGCACACTGAACAGCACTCAATCAAATGATTGTTATTTGATCATTGATGAGGTTTATTGTCGCAAACTGTGTCAATTGTTAAGTCAAAACTCCGAGAGTCAAAACTCAAAAATAAATAACAACTTCGACATGGACACTGTATATGATGACAGTGACATATTATCACTATATGCCACTGTCATAATAAGTGACTTTGACATTTTCTGTTTTTTAGAATGTAATTCACAGATGTACTAGATCTGTGATGTACCTGTACCTGTGACGTACAATAATATGCTAGGGATCTATCAATCTAATGCTCTGTGGGCACACTGTGGGAATCTAAGGCTAGGAATATATGTAGGTAACATAATATGTTTTATTTATTTCACCTCTTAATTATTATAAGGTGCCTAAGCTATTTTTAGGTATAAATATTTAATTTAAATACGTGTGGGTAACTTAAAAAATAAGTTCTTAAAATTACACTAGGCCACCGTGTGTATGATGGCTCATGAACTTGCTGGGGCCGCATTATGACCTGTTATTTCCAGACAGTTTACGGCATGAATTGGAACATAACAAGCCATGGTTATAGGTACACTATACAGTAATTATACATAATGCGTTATGCGGCCCCTGCCGGTAGTGAGTGGTAATCGATCCAACGATCTTCTACACTCAAAGCCAACGATCATTATTTTACACGCGATGTACTTATAGCAAGATTTAAAATGTAAGGGTCTGTTACCAATGTTGAAAGTTGATTTAATGATTAAAGTAGGAATGTAAATGAAAATATATTTCCCAGTATATTATTAAAATCTTCAAATGTCAATCATGCAAAATTTTGTACAGGCAACTATATTTCTATATAAATTACATAAATAATATAAGAATAAATACAACTTGTCTTAATAATATATTTAAATAAAAAAATATCATTCAATTAATCTTAGTAATGCTTGTTTTAACTTAGAGGAGGTCAAATCTAGGGGAGTCTTTTCTTCCTTATTTTTTAAATCTATTTGAGCACCAGCTTTCACCAGCATAGTTGCCACACCTTCTCTTTCTTCTTCACATGCCAAGTGCCTGTAAAAAATATCAAGGTTTTATGTAATATTATAAACAGACGTTCGAACTGGTGCGACCGGACCACCGTACACGTGCGGTGCGATCGACTCGCCACACGACCGCACCGCACCTAGGGTTGCCAGTATTTAAGATGCCAGGATTTAAGGGTTAACAGCATCAAAAATACGAGTTTTAGTTATTTTTTACGGGAGATACCTAATTAAAACAGCAATGTTAAATAGAGAAAATTTATTTTTGGCATTTATATTTGCTGTTGGAAGAAACAGCTTTTAATAGCTCTTCATTTTCTAAAGCGAATGTATAAAAATCTTTGCACGATAATTTAAAATTACATTTAATTAATTTGCAGCTTCGCCTTTACAGTTTCAATATTAAATTGGTTTCGGCTATCCGTCCAGGCATTGCCGCACAAAGAAAATATTCTTTGTTTAAAAATTATGATTAAATTTACGATTTTTAAAAAAACATTTAAAATATTGGAATTTTCGCGGCCGACTGAGCTAAATAAATTCGTATAAAAAAATAGATACACTAGTGACTAGATAATTTATTACGTTGCTAATATATGAAGTGATTAAAGGCGCAAATTATCCCTTTTTGAAATTTTCGATATTGTCGATAGAGGCGAAATTATTGTAATTTTTACTGATTTTCGTTTTTATTTTTTATATTATATGCAGGCGTTAGTAGAAGCTCTGTTTAGTACCAAAAGAAACCTTGAACTGAGTTCTACATGTGACAAAAATACCACATTCTAGCCACGAAGTTATTACGAGATATCTTAGATCATTAAGTAATAATCAAGAAAATTAAGTAATAATGATCTAAGCGAGATATAGATTTTCAAAGAATGTCAGGGTTGTCCCTAGTAAACAAAATTATATATATCATCTATCTATTACCAAGTTTTTGTTTATGTTTTAGTCGTTAGTTATAGTCGATATTTCAATATATTATTATATGTAGGTAAAAGGTTAATTTATTACAATCTTTATATTTAATAAATTAACTGAACAAAAAAAATATCTTAGATTTATAAGACAATTCAATAATATCAAATTAATACAAATTAATCTCCTTTTTTTGTGAATATTTCAAGCATTGATCATAGTACCTAATCTCATTAAAAGTCAAACCGAATTCCTTGAAAATCTATTTCTCGTAATAAATTCGTGGTTAGAATGTTGTATTTTTTTCACATGTAGACCTCAGTTCAAGGCTTCTTTTGGTACAAGTACAAGTACAAGTTACAACCATTGAAAAGAAGAAAACGAAGAGAAAAGAATGGGCAAAATTATATTTAAAAGACAGGGATTCATTCAGACATATGCAGTCATATCATAAATCTTTGTAGAGTTCTAAAATTTATATTATTAATCTTTTTTCAGTATTAGCCACGTCATCCGACGCCATCGCCATTGATAACGATCGACCGACGTCCGTTTTGTTTGGCGGTAGAACTATGAGTACTATGACTAAAGCTGTAATAAGTATATAGTCTATGACTAATGCGCTGTCCGGTGCGATCGCCCGTCCACACGCGCGAATTTGGTACGGTCCGCACCAAGTTCGGATGAAAAAACCATCGAACCAACCGTACCGTCAATAATAATAATTATGTCCGGCGGACCACTGTACACATGATCGAATATGGTCCGGAGCGCACCAAGGTCACGGTGCGGTCCGTACCAAATTCGAACGTCTGTTTATAACTTAAGATAAGTGAGGGAGTAAATGCAAAAAAAATATACCTCCATAGTCTATACTTACAGTGGTGTATTGCCAGTAGAGTCACATAAATTCACCTTAATATGGGGAGAATTCAATAAAATTTCAACTATATCTGTTTTTCCTTGAGCTGCAGCTCTATGTAGTGGAGTTGCACCTAACACATCAATGCTATTGACATTAGCATCTGCTTCGATAAGAAATTTGATAACCTGTGAATATGAATTTAAATATATGTTATAAACTTTAAAGATATTATTGATGAACTTAAAAATAAACAATCCCACAGACAAACTGCATGTGCAGTTTTGTGGGACTTACTTAAGTTATTGTAATAATTTGTAAGAATAATTTCAATAAATAATAAATCTTAACAATCATTTATAATTTCCATATATATTAATTCTACTGTTACCTCTTTATGGCCTTTTGAAGAAGCATAATGTAAAGCTGTTTGATTACGATTTGTTTTGTGGTTAACATTTGCTCCTTTTCCTACTAGTAACCTGACTACTTCAAATCTACCAGCTGAAGCAGCCAATATTAAGGGGGTCGTGTTGGTGTCATCTTGTGGTTCAACGGGAGAACCGCATTGTAGCAAATAATCTACAAGATTTTCATTCCCTCCAAGAGCAGCCCAATGAATAAGAAGGCGACTATTCTGTAATCAAACATGAAGAAACATCTATAGAATCTTTGCATACATACAATTGAAACACACCGTGCTGGTCAAGAAAACTTACAGAATCCGGTGTCCTTATTAAGGATGCATCTGCATCTAGTTGTACTTTTACTTGATTGAAGTCCCCTTTGTAAGCTTTTTCATAAACTGATCCAATCGACATTTTAATATAGTTCGTCTACTTTATATTTATGAGATATTTTAATTAAAGTTTCCTTTTCTGCACTTTTCTGTGTACTAAAATAATCGCTATACCTATGGGGATGGCAAGATAAAACTAATCTCAGATGGCGCTGCGTACGGTTGTTCTTAATGGCGTCAGTTTGACAATCTTGAAGCGTGTAAACAAAGCAAAAAAAACACATTCTGGGGCTAGAGTATATTTGTTCTGTGACATGGATGCGAAACTGTATGCTACTTGGAGCGCGCTTGAACTCAAAGCTGAGTTAAAGAGAAGAGGGGCCTCTGTAAAAGGAAGAAAAGCTGATTTAGTGGAAAGGTAGGACTCCTACAGAAAATTCTGTATGTTTGTTTTTGCATATGTCTAGGCCAACTTGGACCTTTGAAATCAATTCTCTTACAATGTTTGAACAATTAATATCATAACTGAGTAACTTATTATTCAATAGTTTGTAAATTTCTTATGTTTTTCCTCATTTTTCTATGGTAGCAAAGAATACAGTTGTGTAACTAATCTTAAGTATTTATGTTATAATTATTGAGGCTAAAGTAATTCAGGATTATATTTATACATACTAAGGCTATGGCTTATGGCTTTTTTAACTTTCAGGGCTATAGAGTGATGTTTAATAGTTTTTTTTTCCAGGTTGGAGCTGTATGACAAAAACTTTAACTTTAATACACCACAACTCTCTCCAAATGCAATGGAACCCTCTATTGTACTTCCACCACTGGAGATGTACCATGACATAAATAGTAACTCTTTGTTACCACCAATTGAAAGACAATTTATTAGATATTATTTTGAAAGGTAAATCTATAATTAATGGTTTTAATTTATTGTGATGATTGTTGCTATTTTACAAGAATACTAAAGTTTTCTGTAATTTTGCAGATTCAACAAAAAAACCGATGCGTCAGAGAAATTATATGAAGCCAGATTCCTCTTATTGATAAGATCTGCATTTGTCGGTGGATACTTCTATATAAAAGGATTTGTCCAGAAGACAATGAAAAAACTTTCTTATCAAGTTGACATCAAGATAGATGACCAGGGTGGTATTGAGGAATGTCATTGTGAATGTCCTGCCGGAGCAGGTACTGAAGCACACTGCAAACATGTTGGTGTGGTATTATTTGCTATACTGCATATGCGCAAAGATAAAATAATATTAATAACAGAGTCACAAACGCAGCAACTCCAAACGTTCCACAGACCAAAAAGAATATTTACAGGAACTCCAGTTAAGGCTCAAAATCTTGTGAAACGAAGATACAGCAAAAATGTTATTTTTGAGGCATATCCTATGAATTCTATAGATAAAATAGCCTATAATAACAGAATTCGAAACCTTGTTCTGAATTTGAACTCTAACATGCCAATGAAACAACTGTATGGACCTGCTAACCCCATTGCGGTTATACAAGATCATGATTATTTAAAAGATATTTCAGATGTGATGCTTTTGAAAAGCCTAAATTTATTAGAAATTACTGCAGATCAAATAAGAGAAATAGAAAACGAAACAAGAAATCAAAATTCTAACTGTCTTTGGTATGAATATCGTAGTTGTAGGATAACAGCCAGTGTTTTTCATACTGTTTGTAATCTAAGAGCACAATCTTTAGAATCATTTGCAAAACAGTTACTCAAACAAAAAAAAATTTCATCCCGAGCCACAGCGCATGGTCTAATAAATGAACCAAATGCACTTAAGAAATATTCAGAAACATATGGGCTGGTTCTAGTGTTGCCGCTCGATAGTCCACTATCGATAGTCTATCGATTAACTATCGATAGTTGGGGAAAAGCAATAGTATCGATAGCACTATCGATACTATCGATAGTGTCGATACTATCGATAGTATCGATAGTCCTATAAGCGTAAATACTATCGACACATAGCAATACCATCGATAGTATCGATACTATCGAAGCTCAATATCGAACGAACTATCGATAGTGTTGATACTATCGAAGCTCAATATCGAACGAACTATCGATACTATTGATAGTGTCGATACTATCGATAATATCGTCCCATCGATAGTGACCTTTTTCTCGATAGTATTGCTTTATCAATAATATTATAGTGGATGACAGAGAACTAGATGTTAGAACTAGATGTCTCTTTATTACAACGATTAAACCAAATACTAGTCTTAACTTTTAAACTGAGTCATAATATGGGTCGGTGGCACTGACTGACCCATTATACCAAGAAATCGTGAACAATACTATTGCACAATTTACTACTATCGATAGCTCAAAACTATCGATAGTATCAGTACTATCGATAGTATCGATTGTAGTTGCAATATTCAGTAGCAATAGTATCGATACTATCGACAGTATCGATAGTATAGCAACTATTGGCAATCAATACTATCGATTTTATCGATACTATTGCAGTTCATCAATAGTATTCCATGATTAACGCTATCGATAGTATCGATAGTATCGATAATATCGATACTATCGATAGTGCTATCGATATTCTGACTTATTTTCAAGGTCAACTATCGATAGTCAAACTATCGATAGTTCGGCAACACTAGTGCCTTCAGATATCTCGAGTAAGCGATACACAAATGTATGCAAGGCATGGCCAGTCTCGCTCCTGTTACATCTGCCTGTATTGCCCATACCCACATTATAATAGATAGAATTCATACTTTATCGGCAAGACGTGAAACTGGCAATTAGTATTGCAAAACTGTATCTACAATTATTGTAATAATTAATAGGTAGTCTTGTGAATTTTAGGTAAACTTAGGTAGCTTATTAGGTAGACTAATTTAAGGTAAGTTTGTAATTTGAAAGTCTTTAATTTTCAGTCACAAAGGGTCTTTAATCGTAGGCGGTATTTTAATTGTTTCAATAAAGTTTCAAGCTTTTGGGTATATCACCTTTAAACTAATATAAACTTTAAATTAATAACGTAATTAATTTATATTAAATTTCTGGATGAAAGGAGAGGAAATTTTGCCAATTTGTGTGATTTATGGCTTTCATTTTAGGATGGAAGAAAACTAGTTAATAAATTGTATATCTAAATTATATGCAAATATATTCTAGATTAGATACATTTTTAATTTTATCACTTTTTTGCATAAAAAATAGTTAACTTGGCCATAGCGAACTACAAAATCACACTGGAATAAAATCACATTATGTATCTTTTATTTAGACCAGCCATTTCTCGAAGGAAATGCAAGTATATCAATTACAAATAAACTATACATATAATATAATAAATCAATGAAACTCACCATATTTTCCAAACCGAAATAATTCTGTAAATAGAACATATTCCACCACCAGCCATCTTGGCATATTTGTGCGTTCTTCGTCACAAGGCTTCCCCATCGCGGGCCGATTGAGATGTGATCCCAGATGTATGCGTAAAACCATAGTATAGCTAAGAGCGCTGGAGTTAACCTAAAGTATTTATTTATTTTAATAGCATTAAATACAATATATATAAATATTAAACAAATAAAGAGCGTGTGTGCCATGCACACGTGTCAGAAGTGAAAAAGATTCAAAGACACCAAAATCGTCGCCTTACTCCATGATGTGACGGTATTGCCATGACGCGACCTTGAAATTTGACTCTTTAGGCACCTAAAGAAGCTTTATTTCATAAAATTATAAGCATTGAAGCATTAATGAAAACCTACGTCTACGTCTTCCGTTCTTCTTTCTTTCATCTATTATTTTTAAATCTTTCAGTTTTTTTATAAGGTACGTTCATTTATTATAACAATTATATTATGTTAGTATAGTACTCTATTTTGAAATTGAAAACTAAACATAATATTCTCATACTCTTTATAATCAATACAATTAAAACTATTTATATATTTGCGACTAGACATGTTTTTATTGTAATGTTAAAAGCCTTAGTAATTAAAGTCTCTGTAAAAATGAAACAATACAGAGTCCAAAAATAGCAATAGAAATCTTATTTCTAAAAATAACCATGTTTTAATTGAGATAAAACGTTTATTTGCCCAATTAACTAACTTATATTGTAACGCATATTTCGAAATAGAACAATTCAGTATTACTATATTAATTAGCAACTTATTTAGTTATATGTACTAAATTGGCGAAAATATATAATACGATTAATAATATTAAATATACAGACAATGTTAGGCGAAAAACCTTCATATCATTTTCATCCTAAAACCAATTGACAAAAGACATATATTATCATGATATGTTACAAAAATACTCTTTAAATACCAACATTTAACACGTGTGTAATAACAAATGGTTATTGTGTGCAGTTAATTCTCACTATATAAAAATAAATTATTATATTGCCATACAAAGTTATGTTTCTAATTAACATCAGCTTCAGAAGATTTACAACTTTTAAATCAATTGAATCAATAGTCAGATGTTCAATATATTGACTAGTAGATACTAACATTCCCACTAATGTGTATTATAAATGCGGAAATCACACTGTCTAGTCTGTACGCCTGTTCACCTAATTCTAAACTACTGAACCGATTTTGATGAAATTTGAAAATAGACTAGTTACTCTTTCGTATCTAGAAAACAAAAGAAATTTGGAATATAATATTTCAAGACAGACAGAAAAAATAATTGAAAAAGACAAGGAAATTTTTAAGAAGCCAAATCTTGATATGATAGAAATAGATGAGCAAAACCGCAGACAGAAAACTGTTATTATATAAAAGGGAAACAGATTATACTACACTCTACTACACTCTACTATAATCTTACCTCAAATACCTCGACGCCAATTTATTAAAAGCGCTAGTTTTGGTAGAAGTTCGATATGCAGTGAGAGTCCCGCTCAAGAGGAGAAAGCAGTCCGTGAACACCCAGCCCACTCGGTACCACGACCAGAGTGGGGAAGATACCATCTATATGTATAAAAAGGTCAATTTACTGAATTACATATGAACCTATATACAAATAGTAGTAAGGGCATTTCAAAAAGTAATGGAAGTATTATTTTATAGAACACACTGGAATGTTTTAAAATAAATAAAGATATGCATGGATAGAATATTGTGTATTTTTGTAGTGTGGTACTTAGGTAAGTAATTTCTTTATCACTACATAGTTTAAAACAAAGTCGCATTCTCTGTCCCTATATCCCTATGTACGCTTGAATCTTTAAAACTACGCAACGGATTTTGATGCGGTTTTTTTTAATAGATAAGTAATATATTGATTATAGAGGAAAGTTTTAGTATATCATTTATTAGGTTTTGGACAAAGTGGGCGAAGCCGCGGGCGGAAAGCTAGCGAATAAAAAGAAGAATTCGAATGTAGAGAAAAAAAATAATATTTCTTTTAAACCAATCTTAAAGGGCATAGAAACAAGACAACTTTCTATCACAGCAAATTTTCATTAACACAGTTACCAAACAAATTATTTAGTTTGAACTTAAATTATTACAATTGCTAAGAGATACTCAATAATCTCAATATTGAATATGAAGCGCC
Source organism: Colias eurytheme (assembly GCA_907164685.1). NCBI lineage: Eukaryota > Metazoa > Arthropoda > Insecta > Lepidoptera > Pieridae > Colias > Colias eurytheme. Next base: position 32,776 of record CAJQZN010039447.1, on the reverse strand, counting down.
TACTAAAGTTATAGCGTCTTTGATCTTCCCTTTTGCCAATTTAATTCTGGTAGGCGCACGTTTATTTACTTTGTTAAAAGACCATTTACATTGCTTAGTTTACATTCGCCTACATAAATGTCGGAGTCGAAACAATATAACGAAAACGCAATTAAGTTTCTGGAATATGTCTTTGTAATAAGAAAGAATTCAGACTTTTTCAGGTAATATTTATTTTAATTCAATTGGATGGAAGAACAATGGCGAAAAAATATTTTAAATGAGAAGAAGATTTAAGTAGGCCACAATAATTATTAAATTTGGCAATACAAAACCTTAATTGAAGCAAATTGAGATTAATTGATATTAACAGTATAGATATGTAGAAAATTACATATTTACTATCACTATTCGTCAAAAATATACTGCCCTGCTAAGCGCAAAAGCGGTATCTCAAAAAAAATCGTAAAATTGATTTTTATGCCATCGGATAGCTTTAAAAAATACGCATCTACTGGACTAAGCCATTTAGCACTATCTTGTTCAAAACGTATGAAAAAACCTTAAGAAAGATTTTTCTATCTCAGTTTTACCATATATCACTAAGGGTGTTAGAGGTATATTAATATTACGTAGGCAACCAGCCGCAAATTTAAATATCGCTAAAATTCTTAAATAAATACACAACTTTTGCTTAGCCGATAAGCGGTAAGTAGGATGAGTAAAATCAGTAATGAGTTACCGCTATAATGCTTAGTATTTTAATGCTTGCATAATACGCAAATTGTTTTGAATTAGTGAGATACGGTTGCAATAGCAAAATTAAATTAGCCCTTATGGTTTTACTGGATAAGATCGAATTTCTAATACATTTTACAGTGATTTATCCCTGCCCTTGGCAAATAGCACATCTTAAGTGCACTCTATAAAAATTAGCAAATGCTTGATTTATTATGACTTATTGTTTAATCAATAGAATGTCTATTAAACTCAGAATGCGTTGATAATTTAGCTGTATCTTAATAATAAGTATCTAAATAACAGGTTCCCGTTTTCCCTGTAGATACGGAACCCTAAACTTTTGGTACATGTGTATGTTTTTCTGTTAACTTAACCCATTTATAAACCTGTATGTGTGCATATTTTTACTGACCAATTAACCAAATTATAATCCAACATTTAACCAACGTGCACATACAAGTTCGGATTGTCTCCACGTCACGGCCGTCTAGATATGCCAAATCACTCAACTGGCTCACTTGGAGAGTCGCCAAGTATAATGAACATATGTCCAGAACTCATCCGTCACTCTGCGTGATTGGGAACGTTGGATTTTGTTGATTGGGGAAGTTTTGTTATCATTCAATTTGTTTATGGGAAATAAAAAATAGCGGGCAAATTGTTCCAAGTGCGTTTATGCTGCTATGTATACGCAGGCGTTATTTTTTTCGCCATTTCAATAAATTCATTTCATTTCATGCCATAATGTATCGAACGATATAATGAACAATTTTGCCGCATCTCATAACAACATAATATGCAACAGAAAGGCAACTATTGCAAGTAAAGTAATAATTACAAAGATAAAACAGACGAATCCTAGTTAAGAACTAATTCAAGAAATTAAAATTAAACCTCTATATAATGTAAAGAAAGTTTTTGAATACCTACCTCAGTCATTTTAACTCGATTCGTATACGGCATATGAGCAACTGGCAGGAACTTATGTGCCGCTATAAGGGCGATAGTAGAAATGGCTCTCAGACCATGTATGCTTGGGATCTCGTCGGAGCCCGCGGGTGCCACCAGCTTCTTCATTGTGCGCGTTAGAGAGAACGCGTTTATGAATCCATCTGGTGCAAGAAATGTATAGTTTACTTATATGATTTATTTTTTTGTATTTTTGCAAATGTGTTATACTAGTTACTTCACCCGATTTAAAAATGGTAGTTTATGATAGTATGTAATGGTGAAAATCCACGTGAAAATTCGTCGTGTACATTTTGAGACAAATAAACAAAAAAATATACAAAAAATGTTATCTTACATAAATATTAGTTTCGATCGAGTAGTATTATAATACTATACTAGAGACTACATCGATTTATTATTTCATCAGTAAAAGCAAAAATTTTCTCGAGTCACAAAGGCTATATTTTATTTTTGTTTTTATTGGTCAACCAGGGTCCAGGGTGGACCCGGAACAAGTGTTTACAAACAAAAATTAAAGAATTTGTAATCCCCGTTCATAATTCATACCTACGAGTTATTTTATAAGGATTAATAATGATTTATTATCACACTGTAAATAAGAGAAAATGGTGTATAAAAGAGCATAAATTTATTATATAACTCAACAGCAAAGTCAATGCTAAGCTGATACCTGAATTATATTTTAAAAGGGTTATTTATTACACTATCCATATTCACTTGGGAAAGATAAGTAATTAAATCGCCCCACTACAGTCAGTGCATTAAGGCTATTGAAAATTATATGAAAAATTAAATTTTAATCAATAAAACACATTACTGCTACGGCTGCACTTTACCGAGCAATAAATACAGCGATAATGACATTTTGTACGGGATAATTACAACGAAAATGTTATCATTGCAGTAAATGTTATACTTATGAAAATAATTTACGTTACATTTTATTATTCTAAAATATGTTCATCGCTTTGTTGGAATAAGATGCTAAAAAATTTCTCAATTGAGAGATTGTTATTTTTTAATATGAGCCGTAGAGTCTTGATCATAAAAATTAAACAGAGTACCTATTCAATATAATAGATTTTTCAGCCTTTTATTTAGAAAACCAAAGCAATGTTTCTCTACAATAATACAATTGAAAATATATTTTCTTTTTAGATTTCGCATTCTTTTGTCGGGTTATTTTATGTTTAATTTTTTATTTTTATCAAAACTTAATACCAACAAGAACATAATAAATACAATGCGGGTAATGTTTTAATTGTTATCAGATCGATTTTTCGACGGAATAAAAAAAACAAATTTTCCCGAAAAACTTAAATAAAAAATCGACCGCTCAAGGGCTAAAATAAATGTTCACAGCAATAACAGCTTACGACATACGAGATTAAATATTTCCAAAAAAATCATTGAAATCTCCGATCACCACGATCATTGTAAAATTCAGCCAAAGACAATACAAAATGACCTGAGGTTACTTACAACACATGTATGCGTAATTCATGCTAATTACCGGAGCATCTACATTCGTATATTTGAATCACAATCGATGTGAACGCAAGTGGGTTAAGGTCGCTCAAGTCTATTAAAATCTTAATTCTTTAACAGCAAGTTTTGTTAATCTAAACTAATTTTATAAAGCTGAAGAGTTTGTTTGCTTGAACGCGCTAATCTTAGGCACCATAGGTCCGATATGAAACCTTATTTCAGTGTAAGATAGTCCATTTATCGAGGAAGGCTATAGGTATATATATCATCCACTAAGACCAATAGGAGCGCAAAATACGGGTAAAATCGCGGGGCACAGTGTTACTGAGATATTTAATATATTTTTATTATAGATTTATTTAATGCTATAACGTTAAAAAGACTGTGTGCACTGCAGTAAATTTAAAACTAAAATTGTAGGTCAAAAAGGTATTTACCTGATTTCTTAGTCGCTTCGGTATCTTGTGCTTTCCCATCATCTTCACCGCTATTTTCGTCTTGTACACTTCTATCGCCCAATAGATCTCGAATCGTTGCATACAGAACGATCAGTAGAATCACAGCATAAAAAGCTCTGAAAATAGATTTGTTTTATTTTAATAATATTTCTTTTTTAATTTACGTCACTGAAATCTAGATTCATAAAACCATCACTCATCACCTCTTTGCATTTGTTATCACAAATCTATTTGTTGAACAGACAGATACTACTAAATCCAGTTATCAAAAATATATTTTTCATCGACATTTTCTATTGTAATATAGTGCTGGTTTAAATCCGCGGTTTACTCGCTTAATAATAAATTTTCGTCATAATAATAATTATAAATTTTTGTCACAATGTTTGTAACTATACTCCTCCAAAACCGCTCTACTGATTCTCCTGAAACTTTGTGTATAGGTAGTTATAATACAGTAGTAGTAACCTAATGACTAACAAAGCCAAACTATAATTTATCTACGTGTCAAATTATCGAAGATCGATCAATCATTGCATCATAGTTGAATAACAAACATTCAGACATTCAATCTTTTGAATATATAAAAGCAAGAAGCTTAAAAATAGATCCAAACGTCTTACATAAAATTGCAGTCTTTATGTATTTACCAAGTCCAATTGTATGTAATTATTTACACGTAAAGAGCGTATAAAAATAGATTAATGTATTGCAGAAGTTTATTGAAAGTAGAATCTTCAAGTTTAATAATTAATAACATCCTTATACCATAAAATTTTATATCAGTACCCGATTTAAAGATATTTTTATGGAGTCAATCGTTTGGCAAATGTTCAAATTTATCGTTGGTGTTTATTTGAGATATGCCCTTCGGTTAAAGATACTGAATATTTTAAAGATAAATATTTCTATATTTGTGCGACAATTATTTCGACTTACGAATACAAATGATGTACATACAATAAATTAGAGAATTTATTAAGAACGTTTGCATGGAGTTAGTATATAGGAATATTATCTACCAAAATACGTTTATACAAACTGTTTATTCGATTCTTACTTTTAATTTTTAATTCTATTAAATTCTCCCTGAATAAGGTATTCTTCTACGTCTACGTTTACTTCTATTCTAGTATGTTATAATATCATTATCTACAATCTACATAACCTTAATACGTTAATAGGTATACCTCCGAGTAGGAAACAAAAACATACTCACAATGTCAATAGCGTAGGGATTTCCAACCATTCCTCCCACCAATCCCCTTTCTTCTGAACATGACAGTCATTATCATCAACTTGAACGCGTATAGAAATCCCCAATTTATTATAATGCTTAATAGCATCTTTAATAATGATTTCTACATCATCAGCGTTACACGGTGATGGAACACACAAGCCCCAGCTCAACGTTGAGAATCTTGGTACGAAGTGACCTGGCTGAACAATATATTGAGCGGCATTATCACTATGCTTTTATTTACAATTTCTTCATAATATTATGAGGCTATTTAAGGGACAGTTGTATATTCTTTATTAAAGTTTCTTTTGTAAGTCAATTATATTTAATACTAGTATATAAAATATTAGTTAAAGCCTACTATTAAAATGAATTATTGTAGCTTAAGTAATAAATTAAACTACCTTCAATGCGATTTATACTTTTTATATCTACTGTAAACAATTCATTTGAAGTGTATCAATTTATGTACTTAAAATCCCTTCAAGCACCTAAAGAAACATAAACTCACATCATCGACCCTGCTCTTAATAAGATTCCTGCCTTGCAAAAGGTCCACAGGGACCTCTAAAGTTGGATGCTCAGCCTTAACATCCATTACTGCCAAGCAATATTTTCCCTGGACTTTGACGACGCTCCCAGTTTCCAACTGCACTCGAGCCCGGCTTTCCAAACACTGGTCAAAGTCGCCAAGCTGGATTCCATTACCTTGGAGTATCCCCGAGGGGATTTTCGCTGTTGCATCGAGCACTGTAAAAAATTCAACACGAGCCCCTTGAGGAACTATTGTAAGCGAACAACACGCCAAGGACGCAGTTTTATGGTCATTATCACTCAGTGTTTCGGAAGTTCTTGCGATCACTAATAATACCATTTTATTAATAACTTTAAAGCTAATAATAATATACTTGTAGAGCATGACTAGATACCAAGAATTGCAGATATGTCAATTATTAAACACTAGCTTTCCTCCCGCGGCTTCGCCCGCGCAGTCAAAGAAAAACCCGCATAGTTCCCGTGGGATTTCCGGGATTGCGTCATTTTCCCGGGATAAAAAGTAGCCTATGTCCTTTCTCGGGTATCAAAATATCTCCATACCAAATTTCATGAAAATTGGTTCAGTAGTTTAGGCGTGATTGAGTAACAGACAGACAGACAGAGTTACTTTCGCATTTATAATATTAGTATGGATGTATGCATGTTACAATGAATGTGACGATGAATATAGAACTGAAACTAACATTGATGCAATAGAAATATTTTAATGTTAGATTACCCTAGATATTGTGGTGCATCTACATTTAATAACAAGGTATAGCACTTCGTTTGTTTACTTTTTGATGCATAGTTGTAGGCGCATTTTTATTATAAACTATTTTTACCCAGACGGATTGTCGTGACGGACAATCGTGATAACACAAATAATATCACAGTAAAAATGAATCTGAACTTTAAAGAAAGTATATTTGTATAGCTTTGTAAGTGATAATTGTATTTGTTATTATTATTTTTTTCTAGAAATGCATCATTTATGATACATTTATATTATTTAATTAATTAATTCTAGTTTAAATAAAAGAAAAATGTGTCTATTTTTGTTGAATTTCATAGTGATTCATTTGTTAGATAATGGCACGACTTCCTTCATGATAAACATTGATCACTTTTAGAATTATTTATTTTTTACTCGTGTGTAGCTGAAATCTCTGAACCAGTGCCAGACTTAAACTGTTCAGAAGGAAGGAATCGTGATTACCGTTATATATTGATCGAAACTGAATATTTATGTATTTTTATTCATTATTTATATATTTTTAAGTTTCCTTACCAAAATTTTGACCAAAGAGATGTTATCTAGGTTGTTAACGAAGTTTACGTGTTACATGTAAACTTCGTTATGTAAACAAATTCATAGCGAATATTGGTATGGTACTTACTATTTAATGCCCAAAGTTTAGTCCCACGTAACTGCCTCAGCAATATTTGTCCATGTCGCCGACACTCCGGATTATGTACACGTGAAAAATTCGGTGCAAACGTTGGAAAAAATGCATAAAAATCCTCGAATTCGCTTTG
>CAJQZN010039447.1:4553-25422 GCA_907164685.1 Colias eurytheme | reverse complement strand
TTTTTCTTTGAAAACGCGGGCGAAGCCGCAGGCGGAAAGCTAGTTATCTATATAAGTATTTATTTAAAATTATATATGTATGTTTATCAGTCATTTGGTTTCCATAGCACAAGCGAAAGCTTAGGCATCAGATAGTGCCGTGTGTGAAAAATGTCCTTTAATATTTATTTATCTATATTGCACTCATCAGTGCGCCCCACAAACACACCAGCTAGCGCTGGACATGCAGCTGTCGTTCCTCGGCAGTGTGCTAGTATGGGCGATACAAGCAGATGTGACAGGCGCGAGATTGGCCATGCCTTGCATACATTTGTACGCCGCTTACTCGAGATACACCATGTTCAGGGACCACCGACTGACTATGATCGCTTATCATGGAGTTAGGTAAGTTAAAATAATTTTTATAGCCCTTGTTTTCTTTAACCATTCATTTCAAAATTTTTGTTTTCCAAATAAAAACACCTTAACAAAAGAAGATTTTCGTTTTGAAATATTCAACGCAATTCAATTTGGTTTTAAATAAGACGATGTATCGGTAGCGAGGTTGCTGCCAGACTGAATTTGCGGCGGTTATTTTAAAATTGTGGAGATCTTTTTTGAAACTACCTTCATTTATTTTGCAAAGTATTATTCTTTCTAATGATTAATGTAAACAGTGTACATAAATAATAGTTTGGTTAAATAGCTATTTCCTATAAATACTTTTTCATATTATCTCTTTATATCTCTAATTCTTATCAATATTAAACATTGATGGTCATTTTTAATATCACATATCAATAAATTAATACAAAATGAACATACAATAAAATACATAAAAATTTTTTTTTTTACATAAAATACTTTTTGACCTCAAACTTTTATTCTTCGCGGTAATTGACACTTTATAGTGACCTTATTTACTTTAGTTTGTCACCACAATATGCACGTTTTGCAATGTTGTTTTTAATTCAGTTTTTTATTTCCGATATATTTAATTGATTTCATATTTCAATAGTTCAAGTATTTATTTAATTGATCATTGACAACGTAGATTTGCTTTGTTTTTTACCAAATCGTTTCTAAAATCTATTCTGAAGCCATACCTTTTTAATCAAAGCTCTATTTTTGTTTTTCTAAAATAATCCAGAAACTATTTTACTGTTTGAAATTTCTAATAGCCAGGGCCGCACTTGGAAATAATTTTATAATTTTAATACTGAATTTAATTTATAATGCGAAAAGAAATTAAATATACAAATTCATATCTTCAAACAATAGCGTATCAAATAAAGACATGTACAATGTACATACATAAATATGTTTTCGAATATGATAACTTCCACAACACAGGAATTTACGTTGCTACGTAAATTTTATAAGACGATGCGGTGCCCTTCATGGCGCCTAGCTTTGTTCCACACATTTCGGCCCTGGTAATAACACCTCATAACGTATTCTCACTATATTTCGGTTCTAACTTCCCACACACGAATATCCCGGTCCCGGAAATTGGAGCCCGATTCCAGGCTCTCGTAGAAACCGTTTAATTTTCCAGCGTAAAGCTGAATTGTGCTTGAAAATTAAATGGCGGAAGGAAGGTGGAATTCTTCCATCGAAATAGGTAGATTTCCTGACCAGTAAAATTGAATGACCAGTCGGTAAAGCCTCGATAGAAGTTGCTGGGATCTCTTCTATATTTGAGATGTAACAGTACAAAACGTTGTAAAAGGTATAGAATAGCAATACTAAAGTGAGGTAATTGCTATGTATTTTACGCAGGAAGATTAAGCGCGGCTTACAAACGACCTTTGGCGTTTTAAATTACAATATTGTTACCAGTCTATCAATTTGATACGTTTTAAATAGAGTATAGCGAATTCACTAGAATAAAAACAAGTCTCTCAAGCGCTTTTCAAAGAAATGTCGTTACAAACAGCTTAAAATTTTCCAGCGTAAAACAGCTGTACCGTACTGGGCTAATGAGCTACACGTCCATTTTACATCGAAGCACTTCGTACTTGATCGGGATCAGCTTGGGATTGGCACTTAGGAACCCGGCATCGAATAATAAGGTAAGACAATATTTTCGATTCGGTTTTGGATCAGTGTGGTTTTGTTTTTTGTCCTATAATTCTTAGGATAATTATACCAATATAAGATTCTTTTTTATTATTCATTTGTATTAAAATATTTAAGTAGGTACATTTATATTATTTCAACACCTATAAGCAGAATGATAATAGTTGATGGCCTCCTTTGTACAGTGAAATTAGTCTCGAGAAATTTTTGCATATGTAGTGGTGTGTATATTACTCAGATCTTAGAGCGCGTTTCCATTATATCGTTCTAGCCTATACAAAAATGTTTCGATATCCTAACATTACTATTTAATTTTATACTTATCCCTAGCAATACTCTGATTTATGTTTTAAAGAAAATGGTTTTGACTTTATAAAAAAAAAATAATATATCATTCAATTTTACGTCCTTGAGCCAATGACAAGGCGAATACCGTGAAACAATAAAATATCTTGTTCATAATAATTTGTTTCGTAATTAATATTTGACCATAATAATTACGAAACAAAACAAATAAATAAATCGTCACTTGATAGTGGAAAGTGGAAACACGCACAAAACCAGAATAAACCAGTTTACGCTGTCCGCAGGTGCCTCGTGCAGTCCGGCGTCAGTCGCTTGGTACCGTTAGAACATAAAGCACACATTTCATTCGAAAATTATAATTATTACGTAGTTTAATTGTTAAATTTTGTATTTGTTGATTGTTGTTATTGTTTGTTATTAAAGTGAAACTTTTATTACATCGTCTCAAACTTTTTGGTCTGTGTAGCGTAACACAAAGCAGTGTTCGGAACCGTTCGAACAGTTTCACTTTTACCGTGGTTTACATTTTTGGCCGGAGAACACCTAATTCATACACGTCTTCACTGAAGTAAAAATCGGCACTGCTTGTAATGTTTGGAACTAATAAAATATTAATAACACTAATATTATATACTTGAATAAAAACTAAAAATAAAATGTTGTTTTTTTTTATTTGCTGACCATACACTACTACAAACGCAAAAATTTCACCGAGGGTTCCTGGGTTCGATTCCCGTATTTCCCGTGGAGACGAAGAAAAAAATGTCTCGGTCTGGTAGGACACAGAAGGCTGATCATCAGGTTCAAACAGCAAAAAAAATATGTGCGTGTATTTCTCTTTTGATTATAAATGTCACGTTTTATGGCAAAAATTTCCCACACCACAATTTATTCTCCAAAACTGCTCACGTGAAAAACAATATACCATATCGATAATGGACCTTCCTCTTCCGCAAACGCATGCATGAACAATGACACCCAGATTACCATGACAATGCGGAGTGCATTCGAGATGACATCTGTAAGCAAATAGATCGTTCTTGTGAATGTGGGCATAAATATCAAGTGCTATGTTCTCTTGTATGTTGATTTTGAATGGGCAAATAGTTGTACACGGTGCGAGGTGTTTCTCGTAATTGCATGTTTAGTCGTAAAATCTAAATACTGTGATGATTTAAACGTTTGATCGTTCTTACATTCTAAAATACATTTATAATAACTTTATATTCAAGATTACGTGCTCGGGACTCACTAAGAGATCTCTTTAAGAATACTGGTATCCTTACTGTACCATCACAGTATATATTTAATAATATTTTGCATGTACACAAAAATGCCGACGTACACACAAGAGTAGGAGATAGACACTGTTATGGCACAAGGAACAGAAATAGAATTGAAATGCCATTTTTCCGATTAGCTAAAGTTAAAAATTCATTTATGGGTCAAGGTATACGCTTTTACAATAGAATTCCTCATAATATTAAAGAGTTTGGTAGTGCTAAATTTAAAACTTATGTAAAAAATATATTAGTTCAGAGAGCCTATTATAGCATTAAGGAATATATGGAAGATGAAAATCCATGGAGGGTTGTCGCGTAAGAACCACAGGACAGTTCTTTGGCATATTATGATATATTATGTAGTTAGATTTAAGTTACAGATTATGTAATATTGACAATATGATTTTAAAAGAGCAACTATGGAGTTTCTTGCCGGTTTTTCTCCATAGATACTGCTTTCCGAATCGGTGGTAAATGTTAAAAATACTTATGTAATGACGATTCGAAAGTGCTACTAAAAGTAGTCTAATTGAATAAATAAATGTTTGAGTTTGAGTTTGAGTTTGAAAACTGTAGCGGTTTTTATTGTTCAGTTGTCATGACTTACTTTTTTATCGTTGTAAATGTTTAAAGAAGAGCTTTGCAACTTTTGAGTATTATAAAATTTTCATTTATTACATGTAATTATAGACCGGTTGTTTATCTTTTATTCTGACATCTTCAGTCGATTTATGTATGAAAAATATCACCTTATAACATTACCATTCTCGTTTAATTTAATATTTTATACACGTGCGTACTGGGTTGTTCTATTCCAAATGAGTCATTTTGCTTTATTCACAATACGCACTAGATTATATTGATGTTTTCTGTTGAGGAAATTTGGTTTAATTCCTTTAGTAGCTTTGCCCTTGATATCGTTCGAGAGTAGATAAGAAACGAAAATCCGTGGCGTCGATAATGATCTAGATGCAATTCGGTTATTATAGACTGTTTTAAAAAAATCTAGTGCTTCTTATTTCATCTTTCATCTTTTTCTACTTGCATCTTATCACCATTCTCAAGTGGGGAATCAGCACTAATAAATTTTTTATGAGGTGGTGTTGTCGACACGATCTGTCGTTACATTTAGTTTTCCTTTGATAACATTATTCGTTTTTACTTTCAACTCATTATCATCTTCCGTGTGGTGATAATATCAGAAAACTTGGTTATGTATTTGGTAGCGCCAGTAGCGCGCTCTTTTTTTTAATCTCTTATGAATTGAGATTCTTTACTCATTACCCTTTGCGGCCCTGGGGTTTTATGATTAGTACCAGTTTGAAGAGGTCCAGATTTCACCCGAATATTTTATTTGTTTTTAAGACTAATAATGTTTATTTGTTCTAATATGTTTAGTTTTTCTTTATTTGTCTTATTCTTTGCTACCAGCTCATCATAATCCTCGGCTGGCTCACCAGCTCCACCCTCTGGGGTCTCGTCCTGTGGGCGGGGTCTGATACCGGCTCGTTCAGCTACCAGTACAACCAGACGTTCGCGGCGCAGTACGCGGCGCTCGTGCCGCTCGCGAGCGCGCTGGGATTCGCGTGGCTGGTGTACGCCGCGCACAGTCGGTATAGCGGTGAGTTCTCATAATAATTTATAAACTAATACCATAAACACATTATTTTAAAACTTTTCATTTTTAGTAATCTATACTAATATTATAAATGCGAAAGTAACTCTGTCTGTCTGTCTGTTACTCAATCACGCCTAAACTACTGAACCAATTTTCATGAAATTTGGTATGGAGATATTTTGATACCCGAGAAAGGACATAGGCTACTTTTTATCCCGGGAAAATGACGCAATCCCGGAAATCCCAGGAGAATGGGAACTATGCGGGTTTTTCTTTTACTGCGCGGGCGAAGCCGCGAGCGGAAACCTAGTTATTTATAAACTAATACCACATACACAATATTTTAAAAGTTTTCATTTTTAGTAATCTCTATAAATAACAATGATTTCCTATTATTAACTCCTATTATTAACTTGATCATGGCATCCTGCGTGAACTGCTGCGCTGATTTTAACAATTCTTATTTTGATGTGTTCGTTATTTCCAAGAGAAGGATCTTATGAAAGAAAACCTCTAGAAATTTAGAAAATTCGTAAACATTACGGGCATGTAAAATGGGTTTGACAATTTGCGCGAAGACAGGACGTCTGCGGGTCAGCTAGTTTAGAGTGATCAAGATCAAATCAAATCATATCATCGTACAACCATTGAATACATCATAATCAGTAAATTTTTTGTTGTTTACAGAAACCCTGTCCAATATTCTATGCAGCCGACCGCTTCTTTTCATCAGTCGATTATCTTACGCCCTCTATTTAACCCAGTTTATCGTCTTTCTGACAAATGCAGCTACGGTCAAGACTTCAAGGGAATTTAATATCTTAACTGTAGTGAGTATTTTTTGGTCTAAGAATATTGCACATTTTTAAACACATTATTTTTATTTATTCAGAAACCAATGATCGTAATATAAGTATGTTACCTTTGTTAATTTTCTTCTTTATTTGTTCAAAATTAAATTTCTATTTCAGTTCGAGTTTCAAGAAATCGCTGCCATATTTGTATCGGCGATCGTTCTCACTCTCACACTGGTTATTCCGATGCAATCCCTCCCAAATGTAATTTTCAAGGAAAGCAAACACGAAGAAGAAAATACAGAATCAGAAGCTAAATATGAATCAAACGAAGTACACGAAAAATCTCAAGCAAAAGAAGAAAGAATGGAAGAACCACCAAAAAGAAGATCATTAGTTGCTCACAGAGAAGTGCTTGAAGAAATACCTGAAGCCGAAGTAGAATATGAGATACAAAGAGAAAGGAGTCTAGAAGAGATTTTGGAAGAAGATGACAATTTAGAAGAGGAAGATAGGATAGATGATCTAGAGATCATTGAAGAGGAGCAAGGAGAGGAAGATTGGGAAGGAGAAGAGATAGAAGGGAATGGAGAAGAGTTGGAGGGAAATGGAGAGGAGTTGAGAGGAAACGATCGGGATCTCGATGAGTGGGAGTGGGCGAACGGGAACCGAAGCGGTGCTCAATATTATCGATACAGCAGATAGCTGAAATAAATAAATTTCATTGTAAAAGATTGTGTATTATTTACCCGTATCTTGAAATATCCTATTTTTTAAAACATAACTGTAGCAAAAGAAAATGTGAGAAATATTATATGTTTATATTATTTTACGCCAAATATAAATTTCCCTAATATTTTTTTATTTTTATGAATAAAACACGTAGAAATTAACTACATATTAAGTTTATCGATTATAATAGACGGTCTCTGAATATTAATTTAAATTTAATAAGCTATAAGCTTTGAATATTTATTAACATATTATTATTTACTACTCTAATAAGATGTTTAATGCCCTTCTAAGCTTTTATAGTATAAAATGTAATAAGATTAGATCATTCGTTGTGTTTACAAAGAATTATGTTTTACTTCAAAGTAATAATAGGTTGGAAGAATTTTTTAAGTCCTAGATAAAAATATGTATTATTTCTATATTATTAATTTAAAGAGGATTTTTTAGGCTTGATCCTGATTGAATATGGATGAAACCAGGTAAGTTGGCTTAGTAAATTAATAAAAACTGGTATGTAAAATAGAGGCTTTTTTTCTATAAGCATTATTCTTTCTATGTGTATTGGAAATTTCAAAACAATCATCGGGAATTTTATGCTAAGTACGTTTATGTTTACGCCTTAAAAGTTTAACGTTACATCACAGGTTACATTTCAATTTATGATATCATTATTTTAAAAGTTAAAAATCAATAAAGTATATTGACGTTATATCGTCTGAATAATCAACATGTTGATGAAAACATATTTTTCATACGCACACTATCTACGCATTATATTTCAAAGGATTTCCCTCGAAAGCTGTCCTACCGCATTCTTATTATGGTTCTCATAGACCACTCTAGTTGGAAATAGCGTGAAACAATGAAGCGATTCAAGCGAGTATTAGATACTTTGATCGGCGACATATTTCATTGATCGAATCCTGCGTTTATTCAGTCAGTGTTTAGCCGCGCGCGCGCACGCAGGCATTATGCTCAAGATAATTCTAGTCCTTTTATTTACGTGTGCGATCGTCGCGGAAAACAATGACACAGATATCGATAAGCAGGTACTAAAACGCCTAGCCACAGTTATAGGTGATACCAAGAATGTTGATCCTAGGGATGTCAGCCGATTATATCGTACCGCGCAAATTTTTGGTATCGATAAGGAATTGGTTGATAAAATATTCAAGAGGGTCAATGAGTCGGATCGAGTAATCCACAAGGATAAGGGTTATAATGTGTATTCGGATGCGGATAAGGGTCCCCTGGGAGAGTCTCCTGATTACGCGTCGTCGGTGGTATTGGCCAGCGATTTGCTGTCTTTAACGAGTGCTGTCAGCAATGTGGCTGATAAACTATGCAGGGAACAGGGCTATCGGTTTCTGGATGGGTTGCTGTCGAACAAACGATGGGCTTTGAAAAGTAAGTGCTCTTTATTTGTTGAAACAGATGAGTTTTAAAAGTATTTGAATTAACGGATGTAAATGGTGATTAAACATTTTCAATTAAAATTTAAATAGGCCACAGCCGATACATATTTTAACTGACAATTTGTGGGCTTATTATAATATGTAAAACTAATGTGAATAATTTACATAAAATAGGAACAAATCGTATAGAGATTTCAGAAAGGTAAGAATTTTTCTTCTCTAAGTCTAGTGTCCAAGGTTTTTATGAACACAATTGGCAAATATAAAAAATAAAGTTAAAACGAGTAATTCAACACGTATTCTTCAAACAATTCAACCAAAATTTTTAAGTAAAATAATTGGATATAAAACATAAAAATATATTAAAATGTTGATGGACCGGATTTAATCTAAATATCAATTCAATACGATGAATCTTCATTATTATTTTTGCTGATAGGATGATATTTAAATACTTTGATTGTTTTAATATTCCAAATGCCAAAAAACATTTGTTTATTGCAAAAACGTAAATAAATTATAAGTAAAAATAAAATTTGATTTGTGAGATCTTTAGAATTACAAATGAACCTCTCAAAAAATGTAACACCCACGGCGATGCTCAAATTATAAATAAAACATCCAAGTATTACTTGTATTAATGGATATTTATTATCTAAATTATCATAAATATTAAGTCATTCCTCATCGAAATTATAATAGACCGGAAGTTGAGACAATGGATAGCCTTTAGGACGATTCTAATTATGACAAGGTTCTGATACAACCTTCTTTTAAGGAAAATTATGAATATTGCTGTTAACTTTTATGCAATATTAAAATACATGTTACTTTTTACAAAATAGACGTTTATTGTAGGTTTTTATGAGCATCAAAATCTCGCACATACTATAGAAGTATAAATATTTAGAGATAGATTTTGCCTTTGTGTATTCAAAAAAGGAGACTATTCATAAAAAAGTCATTTTTTGCATTTTTTAGTTAAAACATAGTTGTCGAAACTTATAATAATAAACAATATTATATGAAAATCCTTGTCGCGGTATTTATTAAGTAAAAGCCGGTACTTTGTAGTGAAAATACTTCCACTCTGACAAAAATAATTAACTGGAGCTGCTTACTTCCTTTTAAATATCGTTCTTCGGAATTTATACGAATTTATTCCTTATCCGTAGTTTATCCGTAAACTTAAAAAATATTATATTATAGTAAATCTTAAATATACTTATTTAAGACTTATTTATTCTGTTAGCTATGCTATATTTTCGTATCTTCCATTATAAAAGTGCATGTGATTACGAGAAGCTATTATTTATAGTTATTTTAGTCTTTGAATATGCTCAAAAAATTGAGAATTTAGATCAAATTAATTACGAAATGATAATATTTTTTATAGATAACGTTAAATATATTTGAAGTTGTCTTCATATTAAACTTTAAATCGACTCTATCTAACGGTGTAAGATGCTTTCTTTATTAATATCAACTGGTATTAATAAAAATTTCTGGTTTAAATGTCTTATACATCAATGAAATGTTTTTGACAAAATAAAAATTACCATTAATTTAAATGTCTTATAGTCTCACTGATCTATCTACTGATATTTGGCTGATCATTTTCCAATATTTAACCACTCTCGTGCAAAATAAATACCTACAATAAATGTGTTTGTTTTAAAAATCCATACTTAATATTATAAATGCAAAAGTAACTCTGTCTGTCTGTCTGTTACTCAATCACGCCTTAACTACTGAACCAATTTGCATGAAATTTGGTATAGAGATATTTTGATACCCGAGAAAGGACATAGGCTACTTTTTATCCCGGGAAAATGACGCAATCCCGGAAATCCCACGGGAACGGGAACTATACGGGTTTTTCTATGAAAGCGCGAGCGAAGCCGCGGGTGGAAACCTAGTACAGAATAAACTAGGTAAATAGTAAATGTTTGAAATATGTATAAATAATCTATTTCTCTCTATTTTCCTGGCCACTATTTTGATTTTAGCGATTTTATGAAAAAAAATAATAGCTTGTTGATATTTTATATGGATTTGACATTTTATTGGAACTAAAAAATGTTCAGTAAAATAAAATGTCAGAATTTAACCCCTAGATACCTTATTACGATTTTCGCTTCCTTGTTGTGTCAGCTAGACTCTATACCTACTAAGAAAAGATATCTACCTATTATCCTTTTGGTTTCAATTTCATATCTTAATACATAGCGTATTAAATAATTGTTTGACTAGTCCTGATTATTATAAGTTATTGTGACTTGAAACATTTTTATGCTGTGAAAAGCGAATCGTGGCGTAATGCCAATACAAACTGTTTTGACGTCGGACGTATGCATAAAAAGTATTCTTGCAAAAGGGAACGTGACAGAAAGATAAACTAAGCCGAGAAGCCTTCAAGTGATGCTAATAATTATGTTATGTATGTTATAAATTACAAATAAACAAAATTAGTCATCGACAATGTGATAAATGCATGGAATTGTTTTAATATTTTGTATAATATGGTATTGATTGCTAAGTTTATGGTTAATATAATATTATAATGTAACTAGCGGTCCGACCCGGCTTCGCCCGTCGTACCTACATGTTAAAACTATCCTATCTCTCAAGTTGGATCGAACTGCACATGGTGTGCGAATTTTATTATAATCGGTTAAGTGGTTTAGGAGTCCATTGAGGACAAACATTGTGACACGAGATTTATAATATATATTATTAAGATAGTTGTAGTGGTGTACTGGAACCAGATGATTCGTCAAATATTATTCTTATTTCCATAAATAAACACTTGTCATATACAGTTAAATAATGAACAATTTTCTTATTTAACTCAATGTGAAGTTGCCTTGAGAATTGTAACTAAAGGTAAATAAACCAACGTTGAAACATAAACCTAGAGTGTATCAGTATTGCTATACCTGTCCAGATTTAAATGATTAGTAAAGTATATTAATTTTCTAGTTTTTATATAGAAAAGTCTGATTATTGTGGAGTAATTTTCTGTTAATAATAATCTGAAGTTTAAAATATTGTAGTACCTTAATAATATTTTCGTATAGAGATTCTATTTGTGCACGTCAAATAAACAGAAGTAGAGTAAATATTTGCACAATCAGCAAATTATTCAAATTTGTATTGCTGAGCAAACCAGGAGTAAACAGACATAGTTATCTCATAATAAACACATGCGTGAGAATAGCAAAAGGTATAAGTGTGGAAAAAGGTTAAAAACCTAAGACCGGTTACACACCTGCGAATAACATTTTTATTTTAACTCTCTAGATCTTTCTAGATGTACCTTTCATATTTTTCTTAGCAGTTTTATTCGAGAGTTCTTTGACATTAGACTGTTACAAAATTAATTTTATTATTAATAAAATTTTCAAAAATTATAACGTTAAAAGCAATAGTTACAAACGTGCATTATGTGTAAACTGCAAAACTTAAAATAACTATGTGTTATCTTGCATTTAATAACTCAGGCCCCGGAATCACAGACACAATAGAAAATCTGTTGTGTTGTGGACCGATCGGGCTGTTCGGGGCTCAATGGGTTAAATTATTATAGATTAAAATAAAATGTTTGAATGATGAAGTATAATTTAAATAATAACATAAATAAACAAAACTCTGTTTCCACTTTATCCTCGATTTGAATTCAACAAAATTGTTTGTAATTTTAATTGGGTCACATTATTTTTTTATTGTTACGTTATGATAAGCAAATACTGTAAAGCATTTATTTTAGGTTGCAAATAAAAGTAAGAAATAAGTCGTTTATATTTTAGCATTGCGCAGACAGTCCGGTTCAAACAGTTGACTTGGTTCATGTCTTGTTGACCTATCCTAAACGGAAGTCTTTTTTCGTAAAACCTTTTTATAGTTATTTTTAAATCAGATCTATAAACAAATTCTTTGTATTTTTAAGCTTTAAATTTACAATTATTCGAATCGAACAGAAAACGAAAAAACCGTATGAATCAAATCAAATAG
The DNA here is from genome assembly GCA_907164685.1 of Colias eurytheme. Taxonomy (NCBI): domain Eukaryota; kingdom Metazoa; phylum Arthropoda; class Insecta; order Lepidoptera; family Pieridae; genus Colias; species Colias eurytheme. The sequence continues at coordinate 13,196 of CAJQZN010039447.1, read as the reverse complement.
GTAAGTTTAAAATCTTCGCGATTTCTTTGATAAAGTGCTTGACGTATTTAACTTGTGAATTCTAACAAGTGCTACATATATATTAATCATACAGTTATTTACACATCTCATGATTCGACGGTAAGACCCCATCTTAAGTTTTTTTTATTTACCATGACTCAGAACACGATATCATGGGTTAAAAATGTTCTCGTATAGAAATAGTCTTAAATTCAAATTTATGAAACTAAGAAGTCATTTATAAAACAGAATAGATTTCTTTTAACCACAAATGTAACGACATTCAGGTTTTTAAAAATAAGAGAACGCCGGGAGATACTGACACAAAATTTAGGGTCATTTGTAAACTAAGTTATAATTAATATCGATCAAGGAGAATAACATAAAGAATTCAAATCTATCGAATTTCTACAAATTCTATACAACTATTTCATTTTTAGTACCTACTGAATCTTAGAAAGTTCACTTTCGTAACCGAAGATATTTAAAACCGATTTAGGCACTATATATGGTCTGAATCCAGTTTTGTTGCAAACAGTTCAATGACTTACAGAATCCAGTCACTATTACGAACTATGCGGTTGCATTCACTGACTCCAAACTTACGTAGAAATTACGAGAATTTTGCAGTTTCCATCAGGATAGAGTCGAGTTTCCACTTTCAAAACTGTATGAGTCATTCGCATTAAGGTAGAATTCGGTTATCGTAACTATTCTGGAAATATGAACTGTTTTGCTTGTAAATGAAAATGTACTGTTAAATGTAATGTGAATGTTCAAGCGTAGAGTGAACAGGTACCTTCTAGGGAAGCGCGTTCCATCTTAGACCACATCTCAGCTTAACATCAGGCGAGATTGTGGTCAAGCGCTTCCCTATTACCAATAAAAAAAAAAAAATGAAAATGTTTTTGGTAGATGGGAAGAATGACACGCTAGATTTGTAGTAGGTAATCACATAGAGCCATCTCAATGATAACAGTAACTATTATGTATGTAATTCCATATGTGCCTGGACAGAATATGGATACAAAACCTTATTAATTACTGCTAAACACGTTGAATTTAATTAGGTATAAATTATAATATGACCTGTTGAAAATTATTTTATCTAACGGAAAACGGAAACGGGGTTTTAGAATTGGTGGTTAATTTGTAAAATAACACGAAAAACAAAATCCTGTTTCATCTGGGAAGTCCGAGCGAGGTGTGCAATTTGGGCCTTTACCGTTCAACATACTGTTTTAATGTTTAGTAGCACCTACATCATTGTTAAACAACAGTTGACAGTTAAATCTATACTAATATTATAAAGCGGACGAGTTTGTTTGTTTGAACGCGCTAATCTCAGGAACTAGTGGTCCGATTTGAAAAATTATTTCGATGTTAGATAGCCCATCTATCGAGGAAGGCTATTGGCTATATATCATCACCCTAGGACTGAGAGGAGCAGAGCAATACGGGTAAAACCGCAGGGCACAGCTAGTATAAAAATATAGTGACAGATTGTAAAACTTCCAAAGCATATAATCAAGTTTGTTAACACGAATGAATGTTATGTTAATAACGGATATAAGTATTGTGTTGGTCATTTGAATACATTTTTGAAATATTATGTTTTTCCGCTTGACAACAACAAATGCTCGGCTATACCACTCCTTTATTATATAAAATTATAAGGTTTATTGATTGCTATAGTAAACGTTTACAATCTTAGATAAACATACCTGAGTTTGATGCTGTGGGCTCCAGATATTTATTTACTTTACTGAATCTCCAATTGAATGTAATTTTGAGGTAAAGATATGACCGACCTGTGACTTGACGAATGGATACAAAATTTTATAATTAAAACGATATCGCATAAGACGAAACAGGTAAATATGTGTTTGATTGAAAACAAGTTTTTGGTTTTGAACAAGACCATAAAGAACATCTTCAGACGAGGTTCTTTTGTTAAAAAAAACTTAAGAGTATACATACTATAATATTATGTTCTCATAAAAAATATACACAACGTCCTGTTAAATTATAAATGCCAAAGTCTGTTTCTCTGTTTCACAGTTAAATACACTAGGTAAAGTAAAATTTATGTACCCAGACAAACATTAAAGCTGCTTTTATTTCAAAAATTAAGTTAAGTTTGTTTTAATCGTATGAAAGTTTTTGTGCGTGATTTTGGGTGTATCTAAGTGAAATCCAGGAGCATAGCTATTGCATAATAAGGTCCTATCACTATATCGAAGAACATAGAGCTAAAATTCTAAACAGTTTAAACGAACCAAACAGCATAAAAAGTACAATTCAACATGTTTGTTTTTCCCATTTAAAAACTTAATTAATACCCAATGCAAATACATGTTGCCATAAACAGTTATATTACATAATAGGGATTATTGTAATTCTTTATCTATATATGTATTGTTTATCTGCAAAATTATTAGTTTTATTATGATATTTTAGTTTCTTACATTGTTGTGGTGACTGTATTTAAGTCTACATAAATACTACTAATCAAATTGGTTATAAGTGTATGCAAAACCTTTGTAAACTAAATTATATATAACTGCAAACATTTCACTACTTCAGATAAGACAATACATTAATAAAATAACAGTAACTTCTACATCCGTATTTTTGAAAGCATTTAAGTAATGGGGGTAGTACACTCTCATCAATAAATGATAAATGAACTTGGAAATAATTACCGTACTTGTTTTTCTACGATCGTTTATTGTAAACTTTTATAAGTACTGGTGTATAAATTATTACACAGTAGGCCTTCTTATATGTATTTAATGTTTCCTTCACGTAATGCAGTAATAATATCATTATTTATGTATAATATATAGATTTGTCGAGTATTTGTTTCATCGAATTACGTGCACTGTGCAGGGAGAGTCATAGATAGAGTCGATCAAATTTAGTCCCTTCGGTCGTAGATTCTATTTAATTTAATATATTTATCGATAGGATTATTGACAGCACTATTGTGAGCTGATCTCGTAAACTGTTATTATGATGAAATTGTAGTACTATGTGCAACCGGTTTCTATAACTAACGTTTGTATCGTTGTTTGTCTCTTGATATTGAACTAACGTCTTATAAATATAAAAGTTTAAAGAACCGAACGGTGTCGTAATAAAAATGTATAATAATGTAAGATAAAGTACTTAAAGGTGGTAGACACTGTTTTACAGCCAGATAGAAAAAATAAAATAAGAGCAGTATTTTCTTGTGTTAAATTATAAAAGAGTGTTGTGCAGAGACTAAAGAAAATAGATTTTATAAATAATAGAAACCTATATTATAATTGCAAATTATTATAAACCTAAGTTTTTAGTCATTAAAAAAACAACGATCTATAATCTTGCAAAGATAATAAATCTATAATTTTTAAAGATTAATTATCCATAGTAGTTTATTACATATGAACTTCAACCTTTACTTTTTAAAGAGGAAAGATTCATTTGAATTTTCTACCTACTACCAATCTTTTAACAACGTTGCATTAAATTAAAGGTTCAGAACTGAGTTTGAGTTTGAAGTCAAAGATAACATTAACAATAGAACAGGAAAAGTTTCAATATGACGATTTCTTGAATAAACTTTACGCGCCAATCGATAACTATTGAATTTATTTGCAATGCACGAATAAAGCATCGTCTATGCATCTAAAGCAGGGTGTTAATATTTATAAGCTTTTGTTTGTGATAGAATTTGTCTGCACATCAATAATACTATGTCTGGGGTATTTGATACATTATGTTATATATTTTATGTTATGTGAATCCTTCCGAATTTGTGGAATTCAATTGATTCTAATGGCCTTGTATTGTTCAATCTTATAATCAAGTATAATAATTGTAAATATTTCGTAATAATACTGAAGGTTTTTAAGTTGTGTCATAAGTTTAATAATATTAGCAGCTAAATGTAGGTTAAATTAATTGTTTTAATTCATAAAAGTCACGTTATCGATCGATCAATGTTATATTTTTTTTTTAGAAAGCTAAAAGATGTCATATTAAATAATGTACCTATAAATTATATAAAAGTGGAAGAAATAGAATATATACCAAAATATATTCAAGTATACAGGAAGTAGGAACTAAGGATTAAACTAAGACGTTACATAAAAAAGTACTAACACGAAAATATTAAAATTATTTACAGTTTAATAAAGGGATTGAATCCGCAAATCGTCCATTAGTATGTATTACATAATCCCGTAATACTGGTGACGTCATCACAAAATATGATGACGAGTTAGCTGACACTTTTTAACAAAGAAGTGGCTATTTGCATACATTGAGATTTTAGCATGTTGTTATTAATCAATTAAATCCACGAGCGTCACAAATAGCTGTTGTAAGGTTTTTTGATGATAATATCTATTATTTAGGATTTATTTTCCTTATTTTTGGTTGCGCATAGGATATTTTAATTACCAGAAAGATTTTATTTTTTATTTTTGTGCGTAAAAAGAACCACTTTAACAAAAACCAGAACGTCATAAATAATTTAAATTTTACTTGGTGAATCGTTATTTGTAAATACTATTAATTGTTTTTTTTAATTATTATATTAAACTGATTTATAACTGGGTAGGTATAATATAATACACCTACCCAGTTCTAAATCAGTTTTTAATCTTTAATTTGGGAATGTATATATTTTTAAGTATCTGTCCCATAATGGCAAAATCAAGATAACACTTGTGTTAATAGCATTAACCTATATTTCATAAATTAATCGCAAATAAACAGGCATTGTTCCGCTCCTATTGGTCTTAGCTTGATGGTATATTATATACTAGTGGTCCGCCCCGGCTTCGCCCGTGGTACATATTTTGCAATAAAAGGTAGCTTATGTTAATTAAATATTAACATAAAAATGACGCGCTAGAGTTAATTCACCTCAAAATTTTTAAAAACCAGTTTTGTAACATTTTAAATTATCACTTTATGGGCGTGTATGAATAAATTATTAATATTCGATATTTGAATGTATAACGGACTTAAAGCGTGATTTATGACTGGAAAAATTGACGAAAGTTAAGTAAGTAGGTAGGTAATAGGAAAAAATTCGCGTCTTAAAAACATTAACATAAAAGTTTCGTATCTTTAAGTAATTTCGATAATTAAATTTATAACCTTTATTCATACACTTATATTACAACAACTACATTATAAGAAAAACTACTGCAGTCTTATTATAGGGGTTAGTTTAAAAGTTTAAAAATAAGAAATCTAAAGTATTAAATGTTCTAAATCACGAATTCAAAGGTCATTTCGAACATTTTCTATCAATTATTATCCTTATGAGTTAGATTACTATGATTACTAGAAGTGCGAATTGCAATGCCTGAAGCTTTTAGAGACCTGTGTTTTTCCCGTGCAGTTAAAAACTTGACGCTCACTACTCTTATGTACGTTGTTCAAGTAAAAAATAAATTAATTTGTAAAAAAAATTGGAGGCTTTATAAACCATGAGAATTTCCATAAGTGTTGATATTTTTAAATGAATGATGTATACAATGTTTGAGATGCCGTTGATAATTGTAAATTGCTTTATTTATGAGGTTCGCACATTTTTTGTCTTTTTATAATACCAAATCTCGTATTTTTCCATAGCTGCGTAATGCCAAAACAAATGATAGTTGTTTAAAAAAAAGTAAAAAACACAATTTTGTATAATTGAGCCCGTAGACTTGTTGACTTGAGATTAAATATAGTGCGTAGAGAATAATTGGTATTCCCTGTATCTATATATCATAGTTATTCTTATTATATATTCTTACATCAACATAAAATAACAAAAAATCTTCCCATATTAACAATCTTCGAACTCGTTTAATTTAAATGAAACTTCTATTAATATACAGGATTGTAATAAGCAGAGCAAAATTTAGGCTATTTTTAGAAATAGTCGGTACCGGTCACCGGTTCCTCATAAAATATTAATCTATACGTAACTTAGATCATTTAGTTAATAATATTATAAAACAGAAGACTTTGTTTGTTTGAACGCGCTAATCTCAGGAACTACTGGTCTAATTTGAAAAATTCTTTCGGTGTTAGATAGCCCATTTATCAACGAAGGCTATAGGCTATATATCATCACGCTAAGACCAACAGGAGCGGAGCAATACGGGTGAAACCGCGCGGCACAGCTAATTACAAATAAAGTGGCGAAGTCACGGGCATCAATTTTTTTTTACAGTACAATAGGGGAGCGCTTGATTAAAAACAAGTTTAAACTATATACATATTTTAAAATTGTATAAAATTTTCCAGAATTTTTTTTTATTTTTCGGCTACTAAAGGCAGAAAATTTCACAATAAATTAAAATGGATCAGGTATATTAAGCCAGAATTCGTGTTTTTATACAAGTCTCGTACGACTTTGTACACAGAAAGCTGATGTAGCTATAAATTTGAATAGGTCATTGTCCACTTAACAATTAGGTACAGGAAATCAGCTTACTAATTGAAATGAATTTAGGGTGTTTACATACTAGAAGCTTTATACACAAATTATCTATTAATATATTGTGTATTGTGTGGTTCGATATTTGTTTGTATTGACAAGAATCGAAATAATATATATTACTTATAATACTCAAATACATAAGAACAATGAAAAAATATAGATTGGGATTTAAAGACCATGTTTAAGACATTCTTCTTAATTAGGTGGGGAAAATGACTTGAATAGATTTTAGGCTTAGTCCTCACAATAACTCAGCCAGATTTTTTTATCACTTCTCTCGTGTATCCCAATTCTTATATAATAGTACACAATACAACACACACAATATAATAATAGTACATCAAAACCAATATTTTATTCCAACTACTAAAGTTTCCAAACGTCCATACTTGCGCGTAATTTACGTAGCGTACATTCTAGAACGTTCAGTCGGGAACAATGACGACAGTGTACGCGTTTTGCATATCAACACGGCTGCACATACAAAATGCTAAGATTCGTATTTGATAGTGGACCGTTTAGTAGTCACGACTTACGATACGGTAACGATATTCTGCTGTGAATGAGAGATTTCAATATTCGATAATTTCATGTTGTTAAAAAATCGTGAGCAATTTTTATAGATTCCTTATTACATAGGAAAAAATTATGTTTTCATAACTAAATCGTTTGGAAAATTTTAAGAAATTCTTTCATTATCGCTAAAACAAAACTCAATACGAATTAATTCATTGAATAAGTTAAAAATAACAAGAACAAGAAAAAATTAAAGCATTCGTAAATTAAGTATCATCGTATTGATAAAGCAGAACCATTTTCCATGTTACTTATAATAATATAATAATTTAATAGTAACAATTAGTTGGCAAGGTTTTAAATGTTGTCAGTAATATAGATACATTTATCTGACAGTTTACCTTACAAGGTAATTAATTACAATGACTCAAATTAATTTTACTAATATGACACTACTATTTATTATTTGTATAACAATAATTAATGGTTGTTTAAAATGAAATATATACATTTCGCAATGTTTTTTTTAGAAGATGACTGTATAGTTTTATCACAGTATTACAATATTGTGGTTTGATCATGACTATTTTTATATTTTACTACTAAAATTTGAATACTTACTTATAGATTGTTTTTTTTTTAATTTAAGCTAAATAGCTAATTTATCTCTGTATACAGGTTTTAGGCTTATTTTTTTATTACGAACTGGTAGGTGTAGTGAATGTCCTTCCCTATTATCGGCTCTTAGACGCACACGACCTCTCACTCCGACCGCCTGCAGCCAACTGAGCTGTGTAAGCGGTGTCACCGTTGCACGTGCGCAAGAGATGACATAATACTTCCGTCTCTTTCACTCACATACACTACATCCCTCCTTTATTTTAGAAATTTTTAATTTTTTCAATTAATTTTATTAAATAAAATATTATGTTCTATTCGGGTATGTTATATGTATGCTTCTATTCTAGTCTATACCTAAGCACCAGTATCAGTTAGTAAACACAACTCAGGGACACGTCCGCTCCATACCAGCGATAGAGTAGAATGTGTCACCTGGCCTAGTAATATAATTCTATCTATATGCAACATCTCTCCTTTTCATTTTTTTTTCTTTTTTTTTTTCCATTAAGTATATGTATATTCAAAATTATAATAATTTTTACAATATATGTATTCAAATCGATATTAATTAATAATTTTTTCAAACTCAAACCTTCATTCATCAACCAGACCTCGTCCAGAAACGTTTTAAAATCGTCAGTATAAGGACAAAATATGACTTTACCACTGGTTCGGAAACCGCCTCAACAGAGAAGAGCCGGCAAGAATATATAGGCATATAGTCGCTCCTTCAAAATCATATAAATGTAACATCTTACATCTAAGGTATTTATAATAACAATAATGACAATTTATTTAAGTATACGACAATCTATCATGAATAAGTTGTATACTTATATTTAAGCTTATTAAGTCATTATTTATTTATTGACCAATGGGACGAAATCGTTTTCAGTAACTTAATGTATATGTAAGGTATAATGTTTAAACTTTGTTCCTTCTGTAACTTAACTATACTTTTGACTAACTGTACCTGTACTGTACCTGTACTGTACCTGTACTGTACCTGTACT
>CAJQZN010039446.1:0-22034 GCA_907164685.1 Colias eurytheme | reverse complement strand
TGCTGAACATAGAAAATATCTACGATGAATATAAAAGAAAGCCATGAGTCATGACAGTTACAGCACCTGTAAGTCTATCAGTCAGAAATTTTTTAATGGTCGTTTGGTCACAGCCCGCAGGTTGTGAGCAGCAGGTTGATCATACCGGATCTGTATGAAAACTTAAAATGTTCAATAAAATTTAAAAAAAAAGTTTCCAAGGGTGTGAATGATGCGAACAACTAGTACATGCTAATTTTTATATTCATTCTAATATTGATGATAAATACATCGTTTTATCGTACTGTATAAATGCTCACACTTTAGTGTTTACATTTCACAATTATTTACAGCGCCGCATCCAGCCGTTGCCAACTACAGATAATTGGATTGCAATATTATTATCTTTGTCTTGGGCAATTTTGGCGAAATTGTGCACACGGTCAGTAGTATAAACGAAGTTAGCAAAAACTGGCTGTGAGCTTATGGTATACCTATTTTACTACGCTACGCAATATACTGCCATTTTACTACGATTAAATTAAATTATGTACAGGCGTTATTGGAATTTCAAAGTCCGTTTTCTTAATAATTTTAATAATCATACGGACACCGGTATAGCTGCTCTAACCGGTGATGGTAGAACATCGTGGATTCTGCAAATAATACAAATTATTGTTACATTATTTCACATTTTTCAACGTACATGTAGTTATGTTGAAAACCCAATACCCAGATCAAATAAAAAAATACAGTATGTTAATATGGATAAATAACTATAATAGTCAGTGTTTACGAAAATATACTAGAAAAATAAATCGAACACGATATTAAAACTTCCAACATTCACGGTCTTCAAATTTATCGAAAAATAACTGTAAGATAACACCGTTGGATAATATTAAAGTACGCCGTCTTTCTTTTATAGCGGCATGGTCCATAAAGTAACTAAACTATGGCTTAGGTATAACAAAGATAGAGCACATGCTTGTAACCGTTTCACTAAGTAGCGTACTTTGTGGATACAAAATTGAAGCTCTGTTCAGGATTCTCTGCAATGATCTCTCTATAAAAATGAATGTAGACCTTGAGCTACATTCAGCTTTAAAATCAATTTTATAAATTTTGTATATCAGAAATAAGAATAATTTTATCAAATCGTTGACGGTTATGCAAACTAAACTTATCTGATTTACTGTAATCATAAGGACGTTAATTAAAAATGGTTTTTTTATCTCTGAAGGAAATACCCAGATACTAAAGACAATTCATATTAAAAGTAAAAGGTGTAAAGGTATCAAGTCGATATTTGAATATTTTTATCCCAAAATGAATCATCAAGGTTATAAAAAGTGTTGTTAGTAAGTTATTCTTCTTGTGAATAAATTAATAATTTTAGGGGTTTGATTAATCAATGTGAAATTCTTTTGTTCAATAAAAGCCAGATTTTATTTAACCTTAAGGGCTTGGTCTAGTAGTGCAAACAAATGCATCCTGTCATCCTATATGTAAATAATACAAATGTACTAAGGGAAAGATGCTCCACTTAATTTTTAAAAATTAAACCATTCGTATGCATAATTTAATATTCGTAATAAGTACCAAAAATGACAATTTGAAACAATTTTCGTGAAAATTACACCGGGTGATTTTTTTTTATCAGTACACAAAATTTGCGAATACTTTCTATTGATGTCTTCAACTTCATGTTTATATAACTGATCAACTTTTACAAAGAAATTTGGACGAAATATAAAAAAAAATAAGCTTTCCATACAAAATGCATAACTCTATACATTTTTTTCGACCTAAGTTTCTTAGTGAAAGTTGTTCAGTTTAACTAATAAAACGGATAAACAAATTTTGTATATAATAAAAAAAATGTAATGTTTGTGTTAAAAAATTATAAAATAGAAAAATACGCAAATGAAAACAAAAGATATTTATTTCTGACTAGCTTCCGCCCGCAACTCCGTCCGCGCGGATGTCGGTCTTCGCGTCTTCTACAGATTTATTATATTATGTATAATATATAGATTTATATTGATAAACCTATAAATCTTTTGCTAGCATTCTGATGCTTTATCGGTTGCACTGGATTGATCTCTTTTTCAATCGCTTGAATGATATAGGATGGGTCCTTGATGGGCATCGAATGCTGAAGTCTCGAATCAATCAATTCTGACAGTAGGCAATTTATGTAAAATCTTGATAATGGTCCATCATTTTATTTTGCCTAAACGTTACATAATTTTTTATATATTCTATTTTTAACGAATGATTCACTCCAGTCCAAACAGCAAATAAGCAGACTTATGCTTCTGCAACGTTTAGTTGTCCCTGAATTTGGAAAAAATAGTCATGATTCTTATCTATGACAAAAGTGTTATTTTTTGCATTGTATTTCAAATATTATTTTTTTTATTTTTAACCGCATCTTCCGCATTCATGTCTTTTGCCGGAATTAGACATTTAACTTCTACTAGTCCCATTTTCCCTTTTTGATATGGGAGTGTATAAAGTAAATTTTTTAGATATTTCTCGTTATACTTTTAAAAAGTTATTATTGTCATTTTGCTCATTAGGTAAAGTTATTTCGATATCAGTTTTAAGTTTTTTGATACCTGCAATAATAACGTCATAATCGCCTGCACATACTTAACGATTACACCCTGTATACAATCCACCATCCACATTCATAATGTTTTCCTGTCCTCCTCTCCTTTACGCTGTTCACCGATACATTTTAAATGAGTAAATCTGCTACCACTGAAGGATGTTTCATTGTGATCAGCAAATTTTCACCACTGTTGTCGATTATTTGTTTTTCATTTTTAATCAGCAATTCATCATCAGTTTTGTTTTTTGCAGATTGGTGATGTACCCTAACAATACGTCGAAAAGGGAAAGCATCAACGAATTATCGTTTTCGTCCTCTTTTTTTATTCTTCGCGTCTCTGTTACTTGTGTTTGTTTAGTTCTCAACACCCACTGAATTTTCTATGTTATTGTGATCTTCCATTACATCTGAGTTTTGATGATGTGATGATAATCCATTCGTTATAATATTGGTACTAAGAGTTGGTGGACTAAACTAGAAATGGCGGACTAAATTTGTCAGCGCGTCTGTAAGATCAGAATATAAAACCAACATCCTGTATTTAAGTTACAAAATTAATAATCAAACAACATGCCGCTACGTTGAAAATGACTAGAAGAAAAAATTAAAACACCTCGGCATATAATTTTGGAGTAAACAAATCATTTTCCCCGTATGGGGATTTCCCCGGATGAATTTGGGAAGTTCAAGTTCTCAATAGAAGTTTATATTATATTTCGTATTTCTCAAACGAAAAATAAACATTTTTGGAACTTCAAAAAAAATTATATTATAAGAAAATTTATGAGATTACTTTAGTTTTTAAGAAATATACATCCCTTTACTGACACCCCGTAAAATAAAGAAATTGTTGCCAATCACCTTTGCAATCTATTTGGTTTCATTAACTTTATGTTCGAAGATAATTTTTTTTCTAGTAGTTACACGCGTATTTTTTTTCGTTTATTTTCCATATCGAAATCAAATGTTTAAAAATACGAATATTTGCACAAAACTAAGATAAAAATAATCAATTAACAAAAATATTAAATTTAATGAAGTAGAGCAACTTTCACTTCGGTATGAAGGAAAATCGAGCGTAGAGCACACGTCAGAACGCTCCGGCCCAAGGAGCGCGACTAAAGAAATTCGCTAGGATTTTTCCTAATTATTTTAAATATTTTTTTAATATTTAAAGAATTATCAAAATTCAAAAAAAAAATTTTTTAAAGGATTAATACTCATTGGTCTTCAACCAACTCGAATAAATTAATGGAAAAAATAACTTTTAGCAGTATTTATCAACAGATTTTGTAAGGCAAAAAATGGGAAATTTAATGAACTTATAACGTTCTAATTAGGAAAATCATAAGTTTTTCGGCAATTGTATTCAGCAGTTTTTAATAACGACTATATAAGGATAATAATGCGCTGATCAGATTGTATAAATTGTAATCGGTTGCAACGTAGTGAGTGCACAAACTTAGCTCGAAATGATTTTGGGGGAAAGAGACTTATCTTGAAGGCCTGATTAAGGTAACATAAAGTAACTTTATAAATGTGAAAAAATTCACGCGCATTGCGTATATAACACTAATTGATAAACAAGAAAAAAAAATTCAGTTTATCATTTAATTAGCCGGGAAAAAATTGTCAAATAACTTGTTGAAAACGCAATTTTGCTAGACTGCAGCCTTAAATAAAAATCGGAAAACTTCACAATCACGTTTCTAATTAGAACATGATAGATAATTAATGGTCTACGCCTTGTGTTGAATTCTGGGAAATAAATAATTTGAATTAGAAACACTGCCTTTGATAATGCTGTTTATTGTGCTTCTTGAGCTTAAAGTATTTTTTATTAATTGAAATAGGTACTTATTTTCGTTTTATTATTAACATCTTCATCTTTAGCATTTTATTTACTACTACTTACTATTACTTATTTATACTTTATTCGACATTATATAGGTAACTAACGCCCTGGCTTCGCCCGTGGTACATGTTTACGTTTTATCTCCATTAAAACCATCCTCGTACTTCAAGGAATATTAAAAAAAACAATTAACCAAAACATTTTGCGATTCATTTTTGAAGTGAAAACTTCTTTAGCAGCGTTGGGTATAAAATCTTAAACTCACGTCAGGACACGTGGCCTGATCGAGAAAGCGAAGACGGCTGTTTTTTTTTATTTTTTTTAGCCCATAAATTCCATGCGTAAGACGGATCCATTCCAAAATATCAAACATGCTGAACGTTAATAATCAAGTTTTCACTTCTGCCGGCACTCCCGGAGTGCAACACGTCTTTTTTTTATATTATAGATTTAGGTAAGGTTCTTTATAAATTTATATTTATAAAGGTAATATAATATGACAATATCCATCGTTTTTTTTTTATTTGAACTAACTTAATTAGTGTTGTAACGTAGCTGTAAAATTTCAAGATTCTTCCAGCTGTTGGCGTAAAATAAAAATTATGATTCAATTTGTTTTTCTTATTTAAGAAAATGTACACAAGTTTGGAGCTTAGGTGAGCTTCGTTTATTCTTAGTGCAGCATTCTTTGTAGATGACTATTATTTTAAGGAAAAATTATCCCTTTTTGAACCCCTTATCGATAATGTTCCCTAAATCGATAATGTTTAATGAATTAGTAGGTAACAATAAAATGTGTAGGTTCTGGTCGCAACGAAACGTTTCTGTTAATTTTTTTTAAATTATTGAAAAAGTCGTAAATAAAGTGATAAAATATAGTAATTAATAGCTACGTAATTAAATTACAATTATCGTGTAAATCATGGACAATAGCACAGAATAGTTAATAGTAGGTACTTACCATACTAATCTATAAAAATGTCGACAACAAAACCAAATCACAACTCCATCAAGTCTAGAAAGTTAAAGCAACCTCTATTATGCGCGAAGCGTGCATAAAAATATGAAATGATATTTTAAAGCTAAACTAAGAGTACTTGCGGAGGACGTAAATTCATGCCCGCGGGACGCATCCGTACTGCAAGAGATATTTTTCATCATTACTCAGAATACCGTACGAGTATGTTGGTAGAATAAATTTAATATTACGACCACGCATGCCGTAACTTTGCAAATCTTGGTATTCCTACGAATGTTCTAGACGTTTCGATGGAGACTGCGTTCTAAGCGAAGCTTATGGATTTTAGGGTTTAGGATGTCTATATTGATTGATTTCATTGTTTATTTGTAAAGATACTTGTACGTTTTTCCCAATAAATACGGTGTAAAGGTTCAATTAAAACACATGATACTTAATAATAATAATATTAGAGAAATATAAGTTTTGTAATAGCGATCTTAGAGCAAGCCTTCTTGTTTACGGCTAGTCAATTTCTTCGCACACCCGCTTTGACGATTATTTCCCACCTTTCCCACACGTTAATGTTACAATATATATATTTTTTAATTAAAGCATTTCTTAAAATGCATCGACATTTTTATTTTGTATGCAATATAATATATCAATGCAATAATTTATTCTCTATTTAAATCTCACAACTATAATATTATGGCAATATTAAATGCAACGAATTAAAATATGGCAAGAGACGAATAAATAACTCAACTTGGAAAATATGTGGTTAAAGAATAGAATAAATGATTTGTGAGATGGCCGATCGCCAACAAAACGCTTCGAGTCATATTTTATAACAAAGGATAAAAATGGTTTTATAAATCGTGCGAACTAGCTGAAACCACGAAAGCTAAATAAGAAATCAATTCGAGATTATTTGAATAAAATGAACTGAAAGACGCGTAGACTACAGGCCCATGTTGAAAAAATTATGGGTCATTTGAACCATCGGGTGACGATAGAACGATATTAGAGCATAAAATAATAAGATTCAGCTCTATGCCGTCACTTGTAAGCTGTCCACCTGAGTGCAGATGATAATTAGAAAGTACAGGTAGAGATTTTTTCCCCTTGTCTCCATGATTTTTGTACGGCGTTGTGGAATAATGGATTAATAGCAGAATATGCCGTGTAAAATCAAATGACCAAATTTACCCCGGAATAGAGTACAACTAATGAACTAAATTTAAAGATAAATAAATAAATAGATACCTAACTATATCAATAAATACCTTTACCGTTACCTTTTCATAATAATAAATCATTGTATAAGCAACCATATTTGTACCTATTCAATATTTACCCTTAGTTTAATCTGTCTCAGATACTTTCTTAGCTTTCCCATATCAATTCGAACAAAAATAAAATTACATAGCGCATATTCAGTATATTTCTTGTTTCATATAAGCGCCTGAGGGTACGGAGTAACATCAAATAAGATATTACAGTAAAATGAATCAAAAAGGAAGAAAATATATAGCCCGCGGGGTTCGTGTATGCTAAATAACATAATATTATATTTTGTATGTTTATTTGTGATGTACATGTTATTTTAAAGCTCACATACACTCACACACTTCCAGTAATTTTAATCTATACTGTGTCTACACTTAGTATTATAAGGCTGAAGAGTTTGTTTGTTTGTTTGAACGCGCTCAGGAACTACTGGTCCGATTTGAAAAATAATTGTCGGATCATTATCGAGGATGGCCCATTTATCGAGGAAGGCTATATAATATTATTATCATCACGCTAAGACCAACAGGAACGGAGCAATACGGGTAAAACCGCGGTGCACAGCTAGTTATCAATAAATAATTTTCGAATCTCGTATATTTTAATTGTCTTTACAGCTAGGTAGTTATCAATATATTCTGAACAGAATCATGAAAGATGATTGAACTTATACTACTAATGAAAAATAAAGTGGATAATATAGTTAAATCTTATAATTACTAAAAGTTAATTAAGTTTGTTTGAACACAAGAATAATTAAATTTTTATTAAAACTATGGCGTATTTAGTTCAGTTGTAAGTAATTTTGAAACAACTAAAACTTCACAGAAAGCAAACGAGTCTGTAAAGTCGTTTCTAGTGAAGTGATTTCAAGTTTTATTCATTTACTAAGTTCAGAGCTTTAAGATTAAAATCAAACTACACACTACAAATGCTTTAAAAAAGTAATTTCATAACACTTTTATCTTTTTTAAGCTGCCAATCTTTAGATTTTTTAAATTATTGATTAATAGACAAATAAATAAAAACTGAAGTGTATTTCAAATAATTTTTTGTTGTGTTGTTTTTATCGATAGTGATACGATAATATTATATCGTGCAAGAATATTTATTCGATATTTTAACTCTATATCAAGTTACGACCTTACAAGACTCCTTATTAAGAGAGCATCAATAACATAAAATGTTACAAATAATGGTTTTTGGTTAATTGTATTTGTTTTCACTTAGATTAAGTACCTACAATAACTGTAGACATTTGAAAAATCTACTAAGTATAATATAAATGAATTACTAAATGTGTTGCTAATCGCAAAACTCGAGAACGGCTAAATCGATTTCGTTAATTTTTTTTTATAATATTCCTTAAAGTACGAGGATGGTTCTTATGGAGAGAAAACGTAAACATGTACCACGGGCGAAGCCGGAGCGGACCGCTAGTTTACAATAAATGTTTATCACTTTGGCACCAAGGCACACATCTAGTACGGTCTACAATATAAAATGGGATATTTCACATAACACGCCCTGCGAGCATTGTAGAACAATATTTAAGCACGTCGGCCTCTCGAGACTCTCAAGGATAGGAACTGTAATATATAAATGTGCCAAGGGAATAGTATAATGAAATAAACAATGTTATATTACTAAATAATTGAACGAATTTTATGATAGAACAATTTTCAGATAACACGATGTAGTTAAACTTTATTTCTGCAAAGCCACAGGATTCGATTCTATCACTAATATTGTGCTTTTTCAAGTGTCGGGTTGTTCTTAAATTCTAAAGTGTTTTAAATATTCCAGTTCCCACTTTCATCAATAATTTAGTACCTATACAATATCAATATTGAATTGTTCTGTGGAATATAAATTACACATTATTTATTTATTTATTTATTTTGTTACTAGTACCATCTGGTATTGTTTTAAATTTCCATATTAATACATACCTACACTACAGACAAAACAACTCTTAACATAACATATTCACAAGTCTTACAAAATATACGCACTATCTAGTTCAAAGAAACAAGACAAAGGACCTAAAACATATAAACACTAGATCGATCAACAACAAGACATCCAAAGAAGAAAAAAGCAAATGTTGAAATCACATTGAATCGGTCCTTGTAAGAATTGCCGATTTAAGGTGTGTCTACACTTGTATCAAGTAATCGTATCCGAATTAGGCGTATCGTTTCGAGTATGCGTATCCTAAGTGTAGACGCCCGTTTTGACCATACCATACAACTTTTACAACATACATAGTATAAGTACTTTACGACACCTACTTATCACATACGCGGTTAATAGCGATAGATATCGGGGTGTATCATGAAAGAAATGTATCATTTTCGCGATAATTTTGCGTCCACACTACGCGACGGAGATAGATTTGATACGCAAAAATGATCAAGTGTGGACACACCTTTACGCGTCTTCGCTGACAAAACAAATGCTCCGTCAGGATCAGAACGTCTGATGAACGATCAGCATTATTCAATATATCCTTCGATCACATCTATTGTGTAAAAAGGTCTTGCTACAAAAACACGTAATTTGTATTGAGATAACCTTTAAATTGACGTTAGGTTCTGAGGATGGAAGTATATATTACGTAGTATTATGTCTATGTAAGTATGTAATGCTTATCTGACTTATACTATAATGCGCAAGTTTGTGAGGGTGGATGGATGGATGTTTGATAGTCTTTCACGCAAACACTACTGAACCGATTACAACGAAATTTGCTATGTAGATAGGTGAAGACCCAGAATAAGACATAGGCTAGTTTTTATGCCGGAAATCTTACAGGAACTGGAACTATGCGGATGTTTCGCAGGCGAAGCCGCGGGCGGAAATCTAGTACCTCTATAGTTTAACGTTTAAGGCCGTGTACGCGGTCCGTGCGCTATTTGGCTCAAATATGTGATTTTTCAAACCAGATTGTCCATCAACCACTTATCTTACAAACATATTAATTACTAATAATTTTAGGAAATTTTATTGTCTATGTAGTTAGTTAAGAGTTTTTTTCAATTAATACAGTATTTGTGAATACCATCAAGATAACTGAGCCGATGATTACTTGATTTCACTTTTACACCTTGGCCACGGACACCGGCGACGCGACCGACGGCGCGACGGGCGGCGCGGCAATTCGCGCGGCGCGGTAAGCATGCCACGGGCAGTTGCGTTCGCCGCCGCGACTAGTGTAGACGAGGAGACGAGATGGCTTTATCAAAGTTAGCTCGACGTTGTTTGGAGTAGCAGCTTTTTTGCTCAAGATTTAATGTTTGGAAGATATAGTGGAGTACACGAATTAAATAGAAATGGAATTCTCCGTCTGTAACAACAGACGGAGAATTCCACCAAAAATATGAAAAATATAGGCATGATGAAAAATTATGTTGCGGGTGGCTAGACTTCCAAATAGCTGGTCTAGCTAGAATTTCTGCAATAAAAGCTTCCGTCTCCATTTTCGCGAAAAAAAAAAAACAAACTATTTTAAATTAAGTTCGCTCCGGGAGTAGTCGCCGCGTCTGCCGCTCGACTCCGTGGCCTGCGCCGTAATAACTCATACATTTGTTTCGATCGCTAGTCGTGCCGCGCGATTCGCTCGGGGAAATTCGCCGGTCGTCTCGCTGGTCGCCGCTGCGCGTGGCATGCCCAGTACATTTCCATACATTTGATTCATTCGCAAGACGCGCCGCCAGTCGCGCCGCGCGAATTTTCGCTATAGCGAATTGTCCGTGGCCAGCACGTTAGTGTCAATTTCGAAGCTAAAAATATCTGAAATTGCTGACAGATCTAACACACAATTATTTTTAACTAACTGCAAAAATCCTTATTAAAATAGTTAGTTAAAAGATTTTTTTATTTTGGACTCCTAACTTACGAAATTAAAATCCGAACAATGTGAATTTTTTTAGAAATTATAGTCGACAAAATGGTTATTTTCACCAAGATATTTGACTTTATTGAATATAATTTATACATATTGCAATAAAAGAATGTCTTACATATAAGATAAAATTTAAAAAATCAACTCAGGTACCTCTATTATTTTTCTACAATTTTTTTTAAAGTACTATAAAACACTGCGCGCGACCCGATTAAAATCAGTCGGCAGCGAGCCTTTCCAGAGAGAGGACATGTTGCTCGGCGCTCTCCTGTGGACCTATGCTTTTCATAGTAAAAGGATAGCGCAAGCCGCGATCTATCGTAATAGATCGCGGAGATATTGACTTGCGTTAAATTGAATATGCGCTCTTAACAATTTAAAACTGGTTACAATTCAAATAAATGAAATATATTTAACAATAAAGTATACTTTTTACCATGCAAATGTGAGGACTTTTAATAGAATAGAGGCGGCTTAAAAGGGTCATTTGGATTAAAACCCGAATAATTCTAAAATAAAGGTCACGTAAGTATAAAGCTGTCTTTATGGTCGTATTAAAAATAAAAGGAGCTTAAGCTCTCGGGTAAGCGCAAACATAAAATGTTTTTGCCAAACATGTGCCAGAAATTCCTTTAATAAGGCTAAGCGAATCAAGAATAAATGAGTTTTTATGAACTTCAATTATATTTCAACATATTAATTATTAATGGTACCTAACTAGTTATTTTCCTAAACCTTAATTTCTTTTATTTATTTTTTTTGTATAAATAAAGGTATTTTCATTATTTATATCAAATCATATTTATGAGTTTTTTGAAGTAAAACTTCTATAAGAGCATTGAGAGCAAAATTTAAACGTTTTGGTATCTTTGAATCTTGCCAAAGAAGTTTCACTTATGACACGTGTGCCACACATGCTCTTTTTAATCTATCTCTTTTTCCTTCTTACTTTGTTTTAACTAGCTAGCTTTCTCCCGTCGGCTTCATTTGCATGCACTTTACGTAATTGCATGCCGTTCCCCATACGAATTTCCACCTCTTATTTCAACCTCTAAAAGTATTGTTTTCTCCACAAAAACCAACCAGTCTTGTCCCCAGTTTTTGCAATTAACATTATTATTATATTATAATATACCTAACATAAACAAACGATCAGATGCGATATATAATTAAAGGAAACTTTGCCCAGCAATCTGAAAAATGTCCAATCTACGTATGGATTAAAATCAAATCTAAAGCATTGTGTGAAGTAAATTACATATTTCAAAATTTATTGTGAGCTAATTCTAAAACAGCTGTGGTGATATATTTTAGAATTGAATTATCGTGGTGGAGCATAATTTGTAAGCATTTTAAGTTATTAATTCCTTACTATAATAAGTATGTATTTTTTGTAGAACACTTGGACATCGTCATCATTGGATTAATATTTATGTACCTACTTTTAGGGCTGATTTTTCAATCCTTGTTTAAAACTTATTCGTCGAATAATGTATAAAACTACCATTTTAAAAACATATTCTTATTGCCCGTATTTGACAGTTTACGTGACATTTTAATATTATCGTGTAATACTTTATTGGACGGATAAGTTTTATCCAAGCATTGAAAAATCGGCCCTTAAATAAATATACTTACCTATTTGTTATTATGGCGCTACAGATTGCAATGATATACAGATAATAGATAAGCATTCTTAGAAAAACGGCGAAAACAACTTTATAAACGGAAGTACCGGAGTTTACTGGAAAGTAACCATATCTTATCTCAGTTACTCCCAGACTGAGCCATTTTCGCTTTAAAAATTATTGCGCATAAAGCGCATCACACACGGTGAAGATAATGTAAAATATATATTATCTTAGAGCATGTTTCCGATTATCGCTCGCCATACAAATCCTATGAGCCATAACACACGACGAAGATAATATATATTTTACCTTCAATATCTTAAAATACCAAGCGATAAGCCATCTATAGGCCGGGAGATACTGACACAAAATTTCGGGTCATTTGTAATGAACGGATGGCGGTTCTACAGGGGTCTTAGTACGCAATGACAAAAAGAAAAATGATGGTCAGAACGCTGATACCGCTGTAATATTTTATATTAGAGAATCTTAACATAAAATATTATAGTATCTTCACCGTGTGTGATGCGCTTTACTGTCTAGTATTTATTTAGGTGACTTCCTAGTTCCTGTGAACTTGTTAATATTTATCAACCAATCAAACATAATATGATTCTAGCAATAAGCTAATCTAATCGTATCTAATGATGATGATTTCATAATCATCAATTCAATATGCATATTTTGAAACTCATAGTCATAACAATCTTATTACTCATTTTAAGAGATTACATTTGAAATGCCTCGATACCATTCTCGAACCAAAGTTTTATACATTCTGCGATATTAGTGAAGATATCCTGTAATTGTTATCAATCCAGTTGAAGGGTTGCTTGTATGAATGTTGCCTCACAGTACCAAGCTAATTAACTCAAAGCAAAAATGTGTGCGTGTACTAGTGTACACACGTAAGAAGTGAAACTTCTTTATGACCTTATTTTTCAAAAAATAATTAACTATATGCAACTTTACAGAAATACGTCGAATCACGCGTGGTAGGGATAAGAAAAAGATGGCGCGTAACGGAAAAATGTCACGCGTAACGAAAAAATGTTACACTAATTTTTTTTCCAATCCCGATAAAGAAGTTTCACTTCAAAAAAAAAGCACAACAGCTAACAGCTGAAATATCACTTAAGTCTTAACCTATATATATTCCTTGAGTATTCATTGCATCCACAGATCGTTCGCCAAATACTACGCAACTATTGCCGCTACCAACAAAGATGTATGGCCAGCAGAATTGTACCGTCTAATGTTATGTATCAATTCGTTGTTTTCAACGTATACGCTGTCTGATCGCGTTCAGTATACATTATTCACGTACCCCACATTTCTGCCAGCTTAAACTGCACTTACAAAGTGCAACTCTTAACATTTTCCATTCCGACCTATTCCCGTTCGGCGCTAACCCGATAAATCCTCGTGTCACTTGAGATTTGAAACTGGATTTGCTATTTAGGATTCCGCGCCGTGAAAATAATTTCCAACAGTTCGGAATGTTTGTTGTTTGCTTGCGCGTGCTTCTTTTGCCAATGAGCTAAGTTCGTATTGAGAATTTATGTTAGTTATAAACCAATTGGAGTCGTTAAAAGTGCATTACTGAAACATTATTCCAATATTTATTTAATCCGTAAATGTTTTTGATATGTTTGTGTAGAGATATTTCGCTCTCTTCAAAATAAAATAAAATAAATAGTATGACAAATATACCTTTCGAATTAAAACGTTTAACTTTTTGAATTTTCGTTACATAACCTTTTTCGTTAGCACGATCACCTTTTCTTAAATAAACGTATATAACTAAAGAAGTATAGTAGTAAAAATAAGAGCTAGTCTAATGCACTAACATTTATTAAATAAAAGCGTAATGATCCCATTGGCATACATATTTATCAGTATTATCATAATCATAATATAAATTGCCTCTATATTACTCCATTTATAGATAACAAGGGTCCACGTGTATCACTCGGCCTCAGGTCAACGAACTGACCCGTCACTTGATATAATCCTTTAAATCCTTAAAAATACAGGCTTAAAAAGCAAGTCGCACTTAGTAATGGTTTCAAGGGATTACAGTTTAAAGCTTACAGCTAACAGGTAAGTACATTAAAATTTAGTAATCTTATGTTTTGTTCGCTTTGGTTCCTAGACAACCAATGTTAAATGTAAATTAACAAAAAATATCTATTTTATTCTATAATCTCCTGTTGAAAATTTTACTAAGTACGAAAGTTTGATTTTTAAACTTAAATAAAGTAAGTAACATAAACAACTGCCTTAATTGTCTTAATTGCAAATAAACACGTTCTTATTCATACAGTGCCATGGTATACCGGACTGTATACGTGTAATACTCTGGGGTATTATTCCCACATTCCCTGCCAATAATTAACTTTAATTTTTATGACCTGGTGTTAAAAACATAACGTGCGTTAAGTGCATTTAGCTGGTGCGAATGCTCCACATTTTTCCGGCAATAAGGGTTATTAAGAATGATTACTGAGCGATGCACAAGCATAGTATAAAGATAAAAGTAAGTTATCTTCCAACAAAGGTAAATCACGCGCGCTGTTTTTATGCACGAGGAACGCTTGACCACGCCAACCGTTCATATACGTACGCAAGCTTAACGCACGCACACTACGCCGATCCGTTCTCATGGTCCGTTCTCGTGAGGCCCGCCCCATTCGTTGTGAGCGGTCGGTGCTTGTTTATACAATTATTTAACATATCAATGTGACAAGTGACAACCCTGCGCCTCGCGAGTTTAGGTACCGTAAGCTCCTATACGCCGCGAGTCGGCCTACGTGTCTCTTTATACTATGGCACAAGCGGCTCCCACGTAATATGAAAACTCATTAAGTTACGACTTTTTTCTTCAAACATTTAAGTGTCTGTGATGAGCCGGGAGTTTAAAAAAACAGTGTAACAACTTGTTTATGGTTATCTATAGCTAATTGAGACAATATATGGCGTTTTTAATTGGATGTTTGCATTGTACCAATTAAAGCCTATAAACAGTTTTTACGATGAAACTTTGGCTTTGGAGGTATGTTTAATTTTTAAGTTATCTAAGTATGAATTCAGGTAGATCTTTTTTCTAAATATGAAAGTAGCAGTAAATAATTTGTTATTATTTAACAAGCGTTAAATCTTATAATATATATATATATATATATATAAATCTCGTGTAACAATGTTTGTCCTCAATGGACTCCTAAACCACTTAACCGATTATAATAAAATTCGCACACCATGTGCATTTCGATCCAACTTGAGAGATTAAACATGTTTAGTTTAAACATGTAGGTACCACGGGCGAAGCCGGGGCGGACCGCTAGTATTATTATAATCCAGACGATATTATGATCATTCAAATGGAAGTTTTTATTGTAGGTGTATTTACAATTTCAAACTTTATAATAATTAACAGTATACAAAGCACTATCATTATCAGCTAAATGCGCCTGTTATAGGCGTTAAATAATTATATACTTAACGTTATCTCTATTCTAATACAGCTTGCTTCCTATACTCTTCACTTAATAGCATCATAATTTATCCAAGAATAAACAGAAATTTTAGGTCATGCTACGGGCTATCTTGTTACTAGGAGCACAATCAAGTACTAAAGTATCACGCCATTAAAATTTATCAGCATCAATCTCTGATCGTATCGAGATAGGATGGAACGTGTGGTAAATCTTAATTGATTAATGTGTATTGTATATTGTCATCTATTTTGGTAGCAAAACTAATTGGGCATCAGTGCACGGACGTTTGGAAATTCTAGGAATAGTACAGGAACACGTTCAAATTAATTTGTTAATTTTTATTTTGGTCACATTCTTTTTTTTTACTAAGAAAGTAGGTAGTATTCGAATTGAGCTTAGATTTTCGACCTAGTAGTCGATTATTATCCGTTCGTCATTATAAATACCATCTATTTTGACAGGAATACATAGAATATCGTTTTAATTTTGTTCGGACGAACAAAAAGCGAAACCGACATTCAAGCAGATTTTTACAATCCAATCTTATAATTTACATATAACAGAGTTTTCAATTTGTTATTGCAATGTCAAAGACATCTAAAGGGTATTCAACAAGGAGCTATTTGCAAGAATTTACCCATTAGGTAAATATTCCATAGCAGAAAAAAGTTAGACACCTAACTATAAGCAGTTATTTGCACACTTCGCTGAGCCTTTCATGTCTGCTATCGGTTAATCAAAGGTAATCCCGTTAGTGTTGCTTGACGACTATCATAGTACATTACTGTATTAAGCTACTATGTAGTGTTGGGTAATCAATTCAGTGTAGAAGATGGCAAGTCTTGCATATTAAGAAAATAATGTAAGACTTGTACTACGCAGGGACTATAATAAATCATCGATGTTTTAATAATATATGTTTTATCTAATAGAGATAGATTATTAGAAAATCGATGGGTGGATCCCGTACTGCGGAAAAAATTGGAAGACCATAAAAAGCCCAGTCATTTAAAAAATATGACCTAACACTAAAGATGCCACGATTGTTCTTAAGCTTGAAGATTATATAATAAAAAACCCACATATCAAAATAAATTCAAACATAATACAAAATTCTCTTTTTCAAAAAGTCGGGTAAAATTATATAGCTGTCACTAGGATATAATCTTAAAATAAGTCACGGCAAATGCTAGACCGCTCCCACGGCCATAATTAATGTATTGAGCTAAACGCGAGAAGATACAAGTAAATATTACCAAAGTCAGGAAGACTAAGTGATGTTAGTGTATTCAAAGTGGTTTTAATCTTGTCCGTTTCTTCAATTATTAAAAGAAAGTTTGTAGAATTCCTTGCTGTGATTAGGTTAAGTGGGACATATTATTATTTATAAAAGACATATTATGTATAGTTAAACTGCAAATTTTCTTGTTGGAACTGTTTTCTTGTTTATCATAAATATTTAGGATACCTATTCGTTTTTTTCTGTTACGAACTCAAATTAATATAAAAGAAATTAATCTTAACTTTATATAAAAAATATAATTTAATGAATATAGAATAATGAATAAGAAGCAAATTTGAATAATAAATCCACTTTTACGTTCAATTTTGGATATTTGATAGATAGAGCGGCGCGCTTGATAACAAAATATTATTTTTATTTCTAGTTTTTAATAACATTAAATGATACCATATAAATTACATAGAGTTGTAAAACTTAGAGTTATTAAACTAATGATCATTCGTCATCATCTTTCTTAAAAACTACATCCGAACTAAACTTTTTAACCAAATAATTTTAGTCGTTGAAATATGAACTTAACAATAAGGCCATGCGCAGACGACAGACTATCCGTGACGCACTTTTTAGTCTGTGAAAATAGAACCTATGAAATTATATGCAGTAACGCACACGACGCGCAAAAAGTCCGGCGCACAAAAAATCCGTGTAATTCGGGCAGACCGCACCGCGCCGCTCCGCACAAAAGTGTGTGAAAAGAATTGAACGTTTGCTTCAACGCGCGCTAACGCAGACGGCGCACACTTTACACGATTTCCATAGCGTCTACGTCCCTACAGCTCTGCCGACAAAATGATCGAAGATGTGCGTCGTGTGCGTTGAGTCTGTGAAAAATCCGCGACCGACTTTTTGCGCGCCATGCAGACTTTTTGTGCGCCGCAGACTCGAACGCACAAAAAGTGTGCCGTCTGCGCAGGGCCTAACTCTCCACTCCGCAAATAAGGGAAATAAAATAAAATTCAGCCAACGCTAAAGAGAATTGTATGCTCATTTCCTCGAGATGTAAGACTGACCTTAATAAACACAAACATTAAAAGAACGAAGGCTTTTAAACAGGAAAACCTTTTTACAGCGAACATGAAAGGTTTGCTTTGTACTCTTGTATTAGTACATTGAAGGGTATTTCAATTTAGTGAAATCTTTGTCCCAGAATATTATGGGAGATGAGTTTTACACGTTTGGTAAATAAATCGCTTTTTAAATACTTTTGCCCGCGCTGGGAATTTAGTTCAGAAAATCTCGCTCATATACTGTCACTAGTTGCGCCTCGCGTTTTCACTTCCGTGGATCCGCTCCTGTTGGTATTAATAGCGTAATGATATATTACATACCTTCCTCGATAAATGGGCTATCTAACACTGAAAGAACTTTTCAAATTGGACCAGCAGTTCCTGAGATTAGCGTGTTCAAACAAACAATAAGAAACTCTAAATCAAGTATTTCTAGTATTAAAAGGAAAGTATTATCGAAATCCGTCCAGTGGTCACGTGAAAGAGTAACAAACATACATACATCCATGTGTAATATTATTAATAGAAATATGATTGTGTTAAATCGGAAGTTCGTTACTCTTAAAATGTATTTTCAACTTTTACAACTGAGAATAGAGTTAAATTGAATTGCTCAGATTAAATGTTATTCTTCTAACTTATAGTTTATCTTCAACAGCTTTTACAAAAGTAATGAAAGTTTGTAGAGATGTAAGTTGTTTCTTATGAAAATTTTAGTTAGCTAAGATTTCTTTTTACTTTGTAAATGTTATAATAACGATGGAGTAAAATCTTTTGCTCAATAAAAGTTTGCAACTGTTTTCATTAAATAACTCTTTACCAACTTTGTAAGGAATATTTTGGATTTTATTTCAAAGGATAGATACGAATTTAAAAATAAACTGTAGTAAAGTTAGCTAAACTATAATAGCACCTACTTACGCCTTTCTTTCCCTTACCTAATCATAACGTTCAACGTTTTCCATTCGTCTCATCGTTTCCTTCATTTGTATTGTACAAAGATAAAATAAATTAAAATAAATAAATTAAAATAAAATAAATTAAAATAAAATAAATTAAAATAATTTAAAAAAAACTAAAATAAATATAAATGTATATGGGAAACACTTCCACGCCAATTACGTGTCGTATAAAACAATGGAATGAAGCAATAATTGGATATCAAGTGTTCTCGGTTATTGCAAACAAAATTTCACGGCGCTCTATTAAATTTTTAATTAAGCTACCGCTCGAGTGAACAACTTTATTACAAAAAGAAGTGAAAAAATGAAGGTGTTAACGGGATTGGAAAAAATTTGAGTTTGAATTTGATGTTTTGGAAGTGTTCTTAATATTATATTATGTAAACAAACTTTTGGGTATAATTCAGGCATGTGTCTACTTAAGTTCATTAGACCATAATTCATCGGCTTATCAGATTTTATCTCAAATATTTGGTAAGTAGGATCAGCATAAGCTCCAATGTAAGCGTGAAGCCTAAATAATCAGGTCACTAGTGAAATATAATATTATAGTATGGAAGTTATTGTTCGTAGTTTGATTTCATTTCCTAAAATATATTATATTGTTTAGAATTATGTAAGAAATATTTCTTTAAACGTTACACATAAATATAATTAATAATAATTTATACTTTGTAGATATTGTTACCTCTTTATGGACTACATTTTATAGTTAAGATTTTTTTTAAAGAAACACACGATTCACTAGTTCCACTTTTATTAAATATTTATTTAATAACTTAAATTTTAAGAAATATTAATAAGTATGTATTTTTCAAATTGAACTTTATTTACAGAAAATATGTGTATCCTTTTTATTTATCCAATTTAAGAATAATAGAACTATGACTATTATAACAGCCATTAGGTATAGGAAAATAATTATTACACAAAGTAGACATGCTGATTTAAAATCTTTAAATTCATACATATTAACCACAAGTGACAAGTACTAAGTTGAAGTTCTCGTAAGCTCTCTATCAAGAGAAACTAATGCCAGGGTGGGAGATAAGCCCAGCTCTGTCTGCTTTCGAAGACGTTTGAATCGTTTTTGATTTGAACCTCTTTGTACGGTGCTTTATAAAAATAACAATCAAGTTTTAAAATGGGTATGTAAGTATTATTTCAAACTTTTTATCATCTTCTAATAAATAAATTAAGTCCATATTTTTTATTCCACATTATTATATTCTATTCTACCTTAATTAAAAAAGTCTGCTTAAAAAATAGTAAATATGTAGTGAAATTATATTATTTTTCACTAAGTAATTTAGATAAAACATTAAATACATAATTATATTTTTTATTTGTGTTGTTTTATTTTGTGAAGCTCTATTATATTTATCTTAGATTTAAAGCATTAATTGCATAATTAATATTGAAATAGAATAAGCCAAATATTTAAATATTCGACATCGATGAATGTTATTAATTATAAATCTATACATATAATAAATCTGTAGAAGGGTCAATTCTGTACATTGAAAATATTGAAAAAATAAATAGCAGGGGGTGTTACTGGATCGATACCAAACCCAAATATGTGATTAAAATTTTTTTTGTCTGTCTGTATGTGAAGACATCACGTGAAAACTAACGGTTCGATTACGATGAAACTTGGTATAATTATACCTTATTATCCTGGGCGTAAAATAGGATACTTTTTATCCTGGAAAAATACGTAGAAAAAAATTAATCTTAATTTTTCAGTTTTATCCATAGACGTTGTTCTGTAGAACCGCGAACACGTTGCGTACCTATTATTATAGGCCTAGCTGTATTTGGGTCCAATAGATATTTATAAGATGTCATTGTCAGAGTTAATCAAAATGGAGACCATCCACGCGAAGACCGACATCCGCGCGGACGGAGTCGCGGGCGGAAGCTAGTTGAAAATAAATCAACAGGCGCCATTATCGCTGTTCCACACTGTCCAATGAAGTGTGAAATGGACCGCTAATATTTTAATTAAATTTCATAATGCTCTTTATCCCGTTATATAGTGAATAAAGCATTGTTGTTATATTTCGCAGATTATGGAACTGGATGTCATAAAATCGTGTGAAATGGGAGTGCATTAAATTTCTCAAATATAATATATGTTACAATAAATTACTCAATGCCTCAGGCCACCACTATAAAATAGAAATTATTGTTTAGGTTTCTCAAAATAAATTAACACTTCAAGTATACACAGGTCAATTGTAAGAAATTATTGAAAGCGTTGAACAAAGATCGAACAAATGCAAATGGTGTCAGTAACCCTGGCGATATTATTTTGTAGCCAGTGAGCAAAATGTTCTAAGCAGTTAGCGTCTAAAATCTTAGTATAGGCAAAATCTCTCGATTCTATTCGACAGAAAGCCAACTCTTAATTTCCTTATTGATGGATATTTGTGACGTTTGTCTATTACCATTACGTGAGGCATATCATTTTTTGGCATAAAAATACCTTCGGTATCAAACTGGAAGAATTTTCCTCCTCAAAAAATACATATAAATGTGCTGATAATAGCTGCTTATTCGCTAATTTATAATACATTTGATCTGCTTGAATTTTCCACATACAAGCTATATTACCCACTCATCGATCAAACAAGCTATGATGCTTATCAAAATTGAAAAACCTTCAGAGCAAACATCAATTCTTGTTAATATGTACTCAAGTCCATTAGCAAGTTCCATACAAAAACCCATTAAATGACTGCATGAAGAAAGTCATTCATCACAAATTATTAAGAGATAAATATGTGATAATATTTATGTTGGCATTTTCAGGTCATGCATCAGAAATAAGCGGAGATATATCTGCCTTATGAAAATGAAAAAGAAGGTTGATTGACAAAGAATCCTAGATTTATGATTTGTAACTACTGGCTTTCCGCGCCCTGCTTCCTCTATACAGGGTGTCCCACTGTTGGTATACTAAGCTCAAAGGAGGTTATAGTTTTGCATACGCTGAGTACGTAAAAAATACTTA
>CAJQZN010039445.1:0-12031 GCA_907164685.1 Colias eurytheme | reverse complement strand
TTCATTGGGCGCGGATTTTTGAATTATTTGATATCAAAAAAATTGGTAGTTTGTAAAGTAGGTTTACGATCGAGATGTTTACGTGATAACATAATGCAGTGGCAGCGCTCGAGATGAAACGGGAGATCGGTCCGTCTCTCTCTCGTTATACCTGCGATCGCGCTCGTGAGGTTTTGGTGTGACACAAGTTTATGAACATGTCACCCGACTAAAACGATTTTAAAAACGTTATCACGTTAAAAATTAAAAAAATTCAAAATTATTTATTTCTTTCCTTTACATAAACAAATTTGTGATTTGAACACTCCTAGTAAGCAAAATATAAAATGCTTGTGTCAGGAGGTTCCGCTCTTCCTTAACACTATTACAGAAACAGAAATAAAACAATATGAATGAATACAATGCAAAAACATAAAAGAAAAGAAAGAATTTAATAAAAAAATATCGGTATCGGTTGATTTATTATCGGCGATACCGATATATCGGCTTGCCGATATATCGGCCGATATATCGGTATCGGTATCGGTATCGTTACATCCCTACCTGAAACCAAATTCTTAATTTCATGAAAATCGTTGCAGCCGTTTACGAAATTCTGATTGCTCAAATAATTGCATAATTATAGTTTTTTTTTAAAAATAAGGCCATTAAAAAGTTTCACTTCTTACGTGTGTACACTAGTAGGTACACGTACACATTTTTTTATATATTCTATTAATTAATGTATTCTGTATAGAAAAGTAAAACAATTGAATTAGTTAATTACAGAAGTTATTTAAATATACACGATTAAAAATTTTAAATTATTCAATTGTTAATAATTGTTTTAATTAGTTATTACTTATTATGCTAATCAAGGTAGATAAATCAAACAAATATCGCGAAAACCGCTCCAGCCGTTCTTGAGTAAAAGATGGTGTAACTAATGCGATTACGATAGTTGATTTATATAGGTACTAAATTATCTATCTTTTAACTTTTTATCTAATATCTATAATCACTCCTTGCCGATTTCGGCTACGGCAACTGCTAATTATTGTCAACACGGCGGGTCAGCCCTTACTAATCTATACTAATATTATAAAGAGGAAAGGTTTGTATGTATGTATGGTTTTCACGCATAAACTACTGGACCGATTTGATGAAATTTGGCACAGAATATAATCTTTAGACCCTGAGAAAGAACATAAGCTACCTTTTATTGCGAAATATGTACCATGGTCGAAGCCGGGGCGGACAACTAGTCAGTACTAATTAATAAAGTCATGTCAGTTCCACAACTAATAATAGGTTCAGATTGCGGTACCTACCTATGAAGAGTTTGTTTGTTTGTTTGAACGCGCTAATCTCGGGAACTGCTGGTCCGATTTGAAAAATTATTTCGGTGTTAGATAGCTCATTTATCGAGGAAGGCTATAGGCTATAAAATTGCGCTAAACAGGAGAAGAGCCACGGGGGTGAAACCACGCGGAGCAGCTAGTAATAAATAAATGGTTTTCATGCAAATAAAAGACAAATTATTAAAATAATTTTTATTATAATAATTTAAGTTTAATGACTGCCTCACCCGTTACACAAGGATACAATAAAATAAATTACAACAACCATATAATCTTAAAACAGCGTTATCTAAAACATATCAGTCTACATTATTTAAATTTTAAAACATTTTTAGTGTTTTGGGCAAATTTCGAAATTATTAATTTTTCAAAAATTAACTTAACCAAATTTTTCTTGTTAACATTACGTATATATTTTTAATTTTAAGAAAGTCTTCTTATTCATTAAAAAACCATAAACTACTTCAAAATTATCCCAAAACACTAATTTTCAAACATACATTTCTAAATGCTATACATTTTTTAGTTTCCCTTTAACAGATTTTTCCCATCTTAGTTTCAAAATTATACATAAAAAGGGCTTAGATTTATTCGTTGTACATAATACAAAAAAATTAAACTAGGTTCAAGTAACAATAATATCTAGTTTTTTATCTAGAAAGTGGGAATTAGGCATGCTGTGGTATACAAAAAAAATGTGTGCGTTACTAGTGTACACACGTAAAAAGTGAAACTTCTTTATGACCTTATTTTTCAAAAAATAATTTACTATATGCATTATCCAACTTTACAGAAATACGTCGAATCACGCGTGGTAGGGATAAGAAAATGATGGCGCGTAACGGAAAAATGTCACGCGTAACGAAAAAATGTTACACTACATTTTTTTCCAACCCCGATAAAGAAGTTTCACTTCAAAAAACTTTAGAGAAAAGACAAAAAAACATAATAATTACATTTTTTTTACATAAATTTCACCTTATTTTATTTAAAAAAATGCAACTTTCCACATTACATAAAGAAAATTAACAGACGGTATTAACTACTTATTCATAGACTTGCATTTTTAATTTATACAATAAAATATGCTGACAGCTTAGTCTAAAATAACTTGTGACCTCATTTCATTCAACATTTGCGAATTCTCATTCGCGTAAAAATCATTTGCTTTCTTTATATTATTTATTAATAGTATAATTTATTTAAATTAACTTTACGCTCTATAAAAATATGGAAAGGATAAGTTAATTAATTTGGTCTAAAACCCGAGAATGTGACAATTAACATAGAATTAATAGTATCGTTATTTTTCTAAAAAAAACCTTTATTTGGTGAGCATTTGATTTTGGTAACAATGTCAAGAATATAACATGAAATCTATTGGATCTTTTTTTACAATTTCAATAAAATAGGCTACTTTTTTTATATCAAGTCAACGCAGGTGAAGCCAGAAAAACCAGCTAGTACATAATACATACAGAAATCTATGTATTACCACATACAAATAAATTTAAATTTAGAAACAAAATACGCAACCTTTTTAAACATATTGGCCAGCTGCATATAGATACAAAATTAATTTATAATACATTTAAAACCTCCTTTATCAGTTGACGTTTATGATTTTACAAAATGTCAAAAGTTCAATGTCAAACTTATGTCAAATCGTTTGGTTCACATGTCAAGTGTCAAGGTCAATGTACCTATCTATGAATGGTGTTTTAGTTATATGTACATAGTTTTTTTTTCTGCGCCTCCTAAATTACTACAATGTACAACTCTTGTTGGATTATACGTATTATCGACTTTAAGATATATTAGACAAGTCATTAGAGTCAAATGTATAAAAATAAAATGTGTGTTTAAAAAAAGGCGGCAGATAAAATTAAATGTAGTTTAAAATATAACATTATGAATGAAATTTCACTTCATAATTATTACTTTTTTAAGGTACATATCTGTAATTTAAATAACTTACAAAAAATTTGCCGCCTTTTTTACGAATCTCATCCATATAAAAATACTTTTCAATCTGTCCTCAAATACTTCAAGCCTACCCATTTCCTATAAAAACAATTTCCTTATTCATTACTTCGGTATACGAAACGTATAAATAATGAATACCATAAACAAAAATAATTGTTATTTACGGTTCACGCATCCTTAGTCAGATCATTATTTATAGTTTCAACATCAACAAGAATGTAGCTTTCTGAACACTGGTAGAAGTTTAAAAGACGCTTTTAATTGCTCCACCTGTAGGTTTGTTACCTGTCACAGGCAAATTGTATAATCTCGCCGTTTACAAACGGTCGGCATTTTATAATATGCCGAAAATCCGTAATCAGAAATTTTTGGTTTGGATAAAGGGGTGGGTTAGGTTAGGTTCGTGTTTTGCACGCCTCATAAGCGAAGCGTTGAGGTGGGTACTACTGTCACTTCGCGCAAAACATCTGATTTTTCAAACTTAAAATGTCTTTATGTATCATACATTGCACTTGTAAGATAATACATGATACACACACATATTAAGAAAAAACACTATTTTTAACGTTCATGATATTTTTGATGTCATTTTTGTTATTTAAACAAGTTAAAAAACAGTTTAAAAAAGTTCTGTCTTGGACGTCCGTGTGTCTGTATGTGCGGAGGATTTTCTTGTTAACACGATAGCGACCGAAATACTTTACTAATCGAGTCTTTTTTTTTCTCTTACGCTTGAGTATGCTCAGGAATAGAACCCTTTCATTTTTCAGGGTCTGATTCGATGTGGTTTAATTGTTATTAAATAAACAAAAATAATAATTAATAAATAATTATTATTATTATTTAAGGAGGTTGGATTTACCGGTAAAGCCCATGACAGTGGGGATACAGCGGGCAGTCCTGCTGGACAACGCTCGGATAGTCCGTAGGTTCCTCACTCAGTCGCCCTAGACTCCGGCCGTCTGGCCACTCAGCCGGAGTTGTTCACAACACCGCCGCGAGGCGAGATACTTGCCCCCCCATAAATAAATAATTATTAAAAAAAATTATGAGGCGTGCACTTTTGGATTTTCCAAATTATTTTAAAACTACACAGAAATAGGAGCGCCACTTCGTGGGGCTTCGTCGGCTCGCGACCGTCTTTTTGTAGAATTTTGGATTTAAGATTTTGTTGAAATTCAAACTTTGTCATCAAGGGTCGGTAACGATACAATTAGTTTTAGATTTTTGAAACTTATGATTTGTTTTTGACTTTAAATATCTAGAAAGGTTATTATAACCTTCACCGTGAAAACTTTTAACGTCATAAATTGCCATAAATTTTACCACCAAGTCACGCATTGGCAACATTAATTTAAATTATCTTAATGCTTTTGTCATAAACTTTATATTGTCATTTTATGTTCAAGTCATTTTACACGTTCCTGCTAGATATAAAAATAATAATTAATGATAAAAACAATTATAAATCGTGCTTTCCAAGTGTAACTTTCGAGATAAACTGATAATAACAGACGTCAAATAAACTTAATTGTCATACAAAAAAACGTTTACAAAAAAAAATAATGAACATATTTTATCTGTTAATTAATCACCGTAAAACCTCTTTCACTGTCGCAATTAAGATGTATATGAACCTTTGCCTTTATAAAAAAAAAACGCTGAAATGTCACCTTTCCCGCCAGAATGATTAAAAAGCCATTGTAAATTGTGGGTTTTTCGTAAGAGACCTTGTGCTTAAGTGCAGTAGGAATACGCAATCTTAGCAATGGTTTTCAAGGTTTGATGTTTCGAAAGATACACATATTAATATGTGACGTATTTCCAAGATCTACAATCTATTGGACGAGACGAACAATAAAATTTGTAACATCCTCTTTTGACGGTCGAGCTTTCGCGCCAAAATTGCACAGATAAAAAATCACATTCCGTTCTAAAATAAAAGTACTCTCAGGCAAAACATCAAAGTACATTTTTGCACTTTTAATCACGCTTGTTTGTAAATGTATATTTATTGACGAATACAGATTATTAACAAGTCAAGTACTTAAATGCAGCGTTGAGTCATGTTATCACACGATATAATTAAGGTCTACATCAAAATAAGTTTTAACCACATTTTAACTTCAAAATTTATTATCGAGTTTAAAATCCGTTCGATTAGGGCGTTAAAGTTTAACAAATATAAAAATTAGTATTAATAATTTAAGTATTGATTAGTCATTATACTAACAGAAACGCATTCTAAAAGTCCGAATAACGATAAAGCCAAATGCTGTCAGTGATAAACCTACGAAACGGGTGAATTTATTTTTATTAGACTACAAGTGGATAGTATGCTAGGTACTTTAAGTAGGTAAATTAAATTAGTTATATTCAATCTGAATCAATGCGAAAGTCACGGAAGATTACTTTATTCCAATAAACCAGAAGAAATTTCAACAAAATAAGTATTCAAGTATTTGCACTTCAAAAATATTGTTTTCAAAATAAACGACGGTACAATGAAAACATTCTCGGGTATTTGAAAACATGACCTTGCTACACGTTGTGCGTTACAAAAATAGACTTTCATTCATATTTATTGTAATAATTTCAACTCTTGTTACCATACAAAGTCAGACATTGGTGCTCCGACGGGAAACCATTTTGAAAGATGTGGATATCATTTTATTTACCTACATTTTATCGACGATTTTTTTTACAGCACGTTAATTGATTCTAGCATAGACAATAGACGTTTCAACAAGGAACTGTCATTGAAAAATCACGCCAAAAATTCAAATTATGACATTTAATGACCAAAGACAACGGTCGTGTCAAATGAACGATATCAGAATACATAATATGAAGTGATAATTGACAATACATTGTTATGTATTGATGACGTAATAACGCATATTTACGCAAGGCTAACCTTATTAGATGTTATATAAACCAACGTGATTTGGATACTAACGAATCGAAGTATATGGCCAGGAATTCGAGATTCTTAATTAGTTTTCGTAGTCGATTAGAATTATAATTCTGGATTATAATAATCTTAATACTATTATAAAGGCGAAAGTTTGTATGGATGTATGGATGTTTGTTACTCTTTCACGTAAAAACTACTGAACCAATTACAATGAAATTTAGCACACATATAGAGGGTAACTTGGATTAACACATAGGATAGTTTTTATCCCGGAAATCCCACGGGAACTATGCGGGTTTTCCTTTGCAAACGCGGGCGAAGCCGCGGGCGGAATTCTAGTCTATATATAATCCATTTATACATAAGAGCTTCCGACAGAGTCTCTTGGTTAATAAACGATACTTTGAAGTTAAAATTGTACACTGATTATTATAACTCTGAACTTTTAAATCAGTTATCTATACTTATAATAAATCTGTAGAAAGGCCAATTCTGTACATGAAATATATTAAAAAAAAAACTATGAAGGGGTGATAAGGGATCGCTACTGATGCCAAAAATGCAATCAGTAAAATTTTTGTCTGTCTGTCTGTCTGTCTGTCTGTCTGTATATTCGCTATAGAAACAGAAACTACACGACGGATTTTAACCAAATTTGGCACAATTATTCTTCATACTCCTGGGCAGGTTATAGTAAAAGAATCATGTAAATCGGTGTAGAAACACCAAAGTTATACATGAAATACGCTATAAGTCATCGCGCGTGAATACAGAATCATGCCATAAGGATTATTTTTGTGTATCAGTTGCCGCGTTCGACGCGCTTCGCGGCGGGAGCTATAAAAAGGCGGCGGGTCCGTACCCGTTTCGCGTTGTCACGGCATCACGTGTAAACGGCTGAACCGATTTCGATAATTCTTTTCTATTATATTCGAGGATGGTTCTTATGTAGAGAAAACGTAAATATGTTCCACGGGCGAAGCCGGGGCGGACCGCTAGTATATATTAAAAGAGTAACTATAAGATAATAGAAATTTTGATCGAATTATCTACAAAAGCATCCAAATCACACTGAACTTAAAAGATTCACACAATAATTTTCACTCCATTAGTTTAAAATAATAATAGTTTAAAAATACTAAAAAACACGCTTTTTATAGAAAACCGAACTAAAAAATAATTTTTTTTATCAAATTAGTGTATTGTCATCGGTCCTCAATAAATCTACAAAGTTTGAACGAAATCTGGCCGTTTAAAGTGGGTCAAAATCGCGCCCAAAGAAGTCGGTTACAAACAAACAAACATACAGGTGAAGCTAATATAAAGCGTGTAAAAAGGGCGACAGCATGTAATACATATCTGCCAAATTGCGCGTCTACTAGGAGGCCTGTGTTCCAGCAGTGTGAACAATCATAGAGTAAATTAAGTCCGAAGCAACAATGTCTGTACTTTGGCTTTTATCAAGCTATGTTTATGCAAACTACATCCCTTGATGATTACATAAATTTAGTTACTTCTTTGTATGCCTTCAGTAGATAATTGGGTTATAAAAACTAAGGTTGATATTTAAGAATACGCTGATGATGTTAACATGAGGTAAAGCCGGATTTAAAAAAATAATCATATGTATTCATGCATAGATAAAACAAATACCCACTTGTTCGTTCGTTTATCCTGTTAAATATTTAACGATTTGTGCGTATTTGACTGTCAGTCCTTTGTTGGTTCAATAATTATTGAATGAATTACGCAACTCTTCAACTCAACGTTTTTTTGGTACAAATTCTATTTCTAGTATTAATTAACAAGTGCGATGTAAGTGGCAGAACTTAACCTTGTTTTACAAGTTTCGCTTTGAAGCCATACCATTGCATACTTGTTTCGATGATTGAGGTATGACGATAGGAAAGTCTTAAGTTATACTTATTTATAATGTTGTAATAATCCTTAATCCCACTGTCCCTAATAAAATTGGTCTGCCTTAAAACAAAGAGAAATGGAAGCACACATTTAAGTCTTATTTTAATAAATTAGAAACACTGGGATCCCACAGGGAGCTATGCTGAGCCTCTAATTATTGTTAAGCTATAACACTGCTCTTTTACAGCGTTGAATGTAAAATTTGCCTATTTTAAATTAAACTGCTAATAAAACTTAAATCGACGTATAGAAGTTCTACCTAATACTATGCCTAATAAATTTCTTCATAGCTAAACGTATTTTGAAACACTTAACAACGTAACATTTATAAT
The DNA here is from genome assembly GCA_907164685.1 of Colias eurytheme. Taxonomy (NCBI): domain Eukaryota; kingdom Metazoa; phylum Arthropoda; class Insecta; order Lepidoptera; family Pieridae; genus Colias; species Colias eurytheme. The sequence continues at coordinate 3,536 of CAJQZN010039445.1, read as the reverse complement.
TCGCGGACTACATCTAAAATTCGAGCTCCAAGGCATTCTCTTCAGCTAATATCTCAAACAAGAGGTTACGTTATAATTTCGGCACTTTTAATGTCATATCGATTGCGGAGCCTGGCACGTTAATTGTGGATCTATTGTGTCGCATGTGTGATTTCACCAAATCGGAATTAACGAGTGCAGCCATGAGACTTAATTCACCCGCTAAAACAGTCGCACAGATCAAGGATGCTAGTCTAGCCGAGTTTTCTGCCGGTCTGGCACCCGCGCCTTTCACTCCGAGAATCTCTAAGCAAGCGCCTTGTCCGGTCAATACTGTTCCACCACCGACCGTACCAACTTCTAGAGAAGGCATGGTACATGTGACGTATAAATCATCTCCTTTCTCTCCGCACACTTCCATGCTTGTCGAACAATTGCTACTCGTGACGTTCTGAGCTGGATCTTGTCCTGTAGCAATGAAAATAGCAGTGACCATGTTAGCTGCATGCGCGTTATTACCACCGATGGAACCAGCCAATGCTGAACCGGAGAGATTTTTGATCTTGTTACAATATGCTAGCGTTTTTGCATCAGATTTTAAAATCGTTCTTAAGCTCTCCGCTGATAAAGTCGTTTCGCAAACAACACGCTTACCGCGACCTTTGACCCAGTTAATAGATGCAGCTTTCTTATCCGAACAGTAATTACCAGAGAGACTGATTACTTCCATATCTGGGAAGTAGTTTTTGAGGATTTTAAGCGCGTTTTCTGCGCCCTTTGATACCATGTTCATTCCCATAGCGTCACCGGTGGTTGCTCTGAATCTCAAATATAAAGTGGCTCCATCAACACCTATATGTACTTCTTGAAGACGAGCGAACCTTGAAGTCGAATCAAACGCTTCTTTGATAAGCGCATAATTATCTTTATTGCCCATCCATTGGCGGCATTCGAGTGCTCGAACGACATTTGGAAGTTTGACAGCCGGTGCTCTTGTCATACCGATATCTTCAACAACACTGGTCACTCCTCTTGTACCGATCGCTTTAGCACCTCTGTTTGTAGAAGCAACAAGCGCGCCTTCAGTCGTGGCCATGGGAATCATATACGCTTTACCATCAACAACTAAGGGACCAGCGTAACCAACTGGAATACCTACAAATCCAATAACATTTTCGCAGCACGCATTCAAAACTCTGCTGTAATCGTAGTTCAAGTATGGCAACGATTTGATTGCGGATTCAGTTTGGAATCTGGAAGAAATAATTTTTCTGCGCAGTCTCACACCGCGTATTGGATCGCATAATACAGTTTCCAGTCTATGCATCGGTATATGAGATTGTTCTACAAGCATTACGACTTCTTCGTCACTTAACGACGTACAGTGGCCTTCCGAACGGTATATTTCCAAACATTCAGCCATCGGTCGTTTCTTAGCATTCATTCTAGCAACAGATGAACTGGGCGATAGTGTGGGCCACTCGGCTTCATCATAACCAACTGTATCATCTGTCTGAATTATAGCATCAGTTTTAGTATCTTCTCCGAGTGTAAACATGGGTTTCTCGTTATGCACTACTTCTTTTACAGTTAAATCGTTCATATCGATAACCCAATTCCTTGTTTCTTCAAAGAAAACGAACTTGATTATCAGAGCGCATAATAGCGTTGCTATCACGATATAATCGGCAGATACCGAAAACCATTTTACGTAAGAGTGTAACAGAACGTTATCTTGCGATGACGGTTTGAAATTGTGACTCAAAGATCCATCTATCATGCCACTATCTCTCGCCCAAGGCCACCGGCTCGTGAGATGAACGCACAATAGTCCAGCCGCCATAATCATCTTAACTCTTTGCACCACTGGGTTAGGTTTCAAATCAGCTTCCATAAACGGGTTGTCAGTCGAAATCTCCTTCTTGCCAGATGCAAAATCTGCCACTAGAGACAGGCAAGCAGGGTAGAACGTGACGAATACTAGATAGTCGACCATCAGGGCCAAACAGGCGAAAGTGCACATGTGTTCCAGTCTAGGCACACCAGATAAGCCACCAACACCGACCAGGAGAACCGCTAGAAGTGTATCTAACGTTGCTGTCGGTCCGAGTAGGGATAGCGCCCTGCCTACTCTCTTCCCTTGATCTTCACCCGCACTCCAACCGGCTTTAGCCATACGTGCGCCTCTAGCGACATCCGCGACCAACAAAAACAGGAACGGCGCGTCTTTGATACTTGCCAATTCCGTCCAGAACAAACTAGCCAACGCGGACGTGAAAATAAAGCTAGCGAACGTCGAAAACACGCCGGCTATTATCAACAAATACTTCGACGCGATCTTCTGCAGGTTGGAGACTTGGTAATACGCGTAGAGTAGAGCTGAACAGCGAACTATGGTCATGATGACTGCATCTGCTGCTTGGTATTCCGCTTCTAGACCGGGGCATGCTCTAGCCCAGCCGGCGCAGCGTTCAGAGCGCTGGCCGGTAGCGTGGCGCTCTACGCTCGCGGCGCACGCTAGGAGAGCTAGCGTGGCCACTATCACCTCCCATTGGTGCCTCGCGCAGAACTCCCCGTGTGCTCCCCAAACCTTCATGGTGTACCTGCAAAGATAGAAATTAAAATTAGCTTGATTATATTTCAAACGATAGATAAATAAGTAAAAATAACTTATGTTTTCTTAGTATTTAACATTTTAAGAAAATAGTAACTGAAACATTTAATGGTAGGATAACTTTCCTGTTGGTTAATTTTTTAAATTAAATGCAAGAAGGAATCATAATTCTTATAAAATTATAAAAACATTCATTCATTGACGCGTGAGAAATATACATCACAGATAATGAAAGAAATAAACAAGGTACTTCCGATTCCTGAAGCTGTAAACACAATAAATATCTAAAAAATAAGTAATAAAGTGATTTTAATTTCATTTACGTAATAAGTATAAAACAATTGATGGTAATGTTTTTTTTGTAATTGTTTGCTATGCAACGTTATAATATCCACGTGTATTTCATATTTACACAATAAAAGGACATTGCATAACACAATTTTTTTTGTACAAATTAAAACCATTCTCTTTAAACGATAAACAATAATACTTACGTAAGAAAATTACACGAGTAAAAATCAATTATTATTATTATTAATAAAATAATAACGATAGCTCCACTTTGCAACTTTTAAAGCCAGAATTTGGATAAAGAAATAAAGAAAATTAACAGTTGTCATATATGTCAGATTTTAAAGTTTAAAACTTTAAAATGTGACATATTACATATATCATTATCAGCGCCATCTATCGGAGATTATAGATTTCTGAGTGATTCAAAAGCATTTCTTTCATAATTACATCACTACATAGTATAAAATAAAAATAATAGTTAAAAAAAACTAAAAAACACGCTTTTTATAGAAAACCGAACTAAAAAATAGAAAATTTTATCAAATTAGTGTATTGTCATCGGTCCTCAATATATCTAAAAAGTTTGAACGAAATCTGGCCGTTTAAGGCAATTACACGGTTCAACGACCTTAATGATTCTGTCACTACA